>JANHAO010013777.1:0-15665 GCA_026873985.1 Saraca asoca | reverse complement strand
TTTTGAAAATATTTGTTTGAATCAAACTTCTTTTGAATTCATTTACAAAAGATCTTATAAAAATAAAATAATTCCTAATTCTAATATTGATATTTTAAATCACACACATATATATACTTTGAAACCTATAAAATAAATTAAAATAAATAGAGAAATATAATGTCAAATAATAATGTAAATGATTTGATTAAAATTGTTTTTCAACATCAAAATTAAGAAATATTAGCTAGGGTAACCCAGGCTAACAAAATTGAAATACATGATAAATAGGAAATGTGTACATATGGCTATGAGAGCTAGAATTTGGCATGGAATGGCCTAATTTGTTGAGAAATGCATAATGTGAAATACCTCAATAGTAAGTCTTTGAATACGTTATAATCCTCAATGGAAATAACATAAATACCAGTTTTTTGTTGATGGTATGTAAACATGTATTGATGGTATGTAAACATATGTATGAATGTAAGGCTCTTGTTATATGATAAATTCATATGTTTGGTACGTATTTATCTCATTGAGCTCCAAACTCATTATTTTGTGCATTTTTTTTAGGTACTCAAGAGTTAGTAGCCAATCCCTTTGCAGACAAGTAAGATGGATAACAACCCAAAGGAAATTAAGGCTGATACCTTCATAACTACAGTAGACAGTCCTATAGGCGCATATGAAGTCAACATATGTTATACAATAATTGTGAATATGACTAGCTATGAAGTACTACATAAGGTAGAAGTCATCCCTCTACAACCCCCAAATGCATTATTAATGATGGTTATGGGATGGTTTAATCTTTAGGGGGATCACCATTTAAGTTTCTTTTTTACCATCTTTTGAAAATGTGTATAACATGGCCATCAAAATCTTAGGGATAGAGTTAGTCTAACATATGCAATTGGATCCATATATGCTATAGGTTAAACTAACTTTATTTTGCTTTGTCCCTAAAGGAACATGGGGTGTTTCAGAAGAATGCTTAGAAAAACTAGCCTGGGAGATGTAATTATATTTTGAAAAGTTTGTGTAAAGGCAAAACTCTGGTACCAATGAGTCATGTGCCTTAATGGGTAGTGACTCTATACATTATGTAGGTTTAGTGTGTGTGTGTATATATATATATATATATATATTAGAGTTTTGTGATCATGTGTGTTCTCTTCTCTTTCTTATTCATTCAATTTAAGTTATTTGAATGATAATGAAATTTAGCATGTTATGAATAAAATGAATTAGCAGAATTAAAATACAAGATGGTGATTATCAATGAAAGGATTAATATTCATGCCATTCATGAGCAAGGGTTTTGGGTCGTGATAAGGACTAAGGCTTACAAAGGAGGGAAGTGCTTGATCAATAAGGATATGAGTGACTCATAGTTGGTGATCACCTAGTTCAGAGGAGAGTACATAATAAGAGGGCCTTATACTGGCCAAATATGCCTGAATGGTAAAAAGTTTACTTGAAGAATTTAAATATGAGTTGACAAGAATCCATATGATAAAAAATGATTGAATAGATACACTCGCTAAATTGGCAAGCACCAAAGTTGCAGTTAACAACTAATCGATAATATAAGAAACCTTTTAGGCTTTATGCACAAAGAAATTCATATATGTAGAGCAAAGTAAATCCTAGACGACACTAATTATCTCTTTTTTGAAGGATGGATGCTTACCAAGTGATAAAAGAAAGGCCAGAAAGGTCAAACAAAAGTCAACCTATTTCTTCTTGGAGAATAGGCAAGTGTACAAGAAATGCTTTACTTTTCCATCCTTGGGAAGTATGTAATCGGATGAAAGTGAGTATGTATTAAGAGAAATCCATGAAGGGATTTGTGAAAGTCATTTAGAGGGCATGATGATAACTCTAAAAGCCATAAAATTAGGATATTACTGACTTAAATGAAGAAAAAGCAATTGAGTTAGTACAAAAGTGTGAAAAATGTCATAAATTTGCTATAATCCAATGGCAACCAGTTACCAACTTAATACCTATGATTTCTTGATGGTCATTTGCCCAATGAACTATTAGTCTTTTGAGGCCCTTTACAGTCACTCTTGATAAGCTAAGTAAGTGGTGGTGGTAGTCGATTACTTCACCAAATGGGTCGAGGCAAAACCCTTTACAACCATAATGTTGAATAATATTCAAAAATTCATATGGAAGTTTATCATCTGCAGGTAAAACTTCCTTATAACATTTGATTGTGACAATAAGGTTGATTGAAGGTACCGTCTTTCCATGGCAATTGTATTTGACAATCAAAAATAGTTTGCTAGCAATTGCTTTAAAAAATTTTGCCAAAGGTAAAACTAGTCTTAATGAAATCTCTATTAGTTAAATGAACATCTTACTCATTTTTTTATGATAAAGGTTATGGATCAAACAAAAGTTCACATTCATTGAACACTCCTAGACTAATAAACAAGTAGAGCAAACAAATATGATCATCCTAGAGGGAAAACCTTTGTTACAAGAGAAACACCATTCATGCTTACTTATGGGTGTGAGGTAATGCTCTTGGTTAAATTAGGGCAATATTCCAATTGGAGAGAGCACTATAAGAAAGAGGAGAATAAAGAAAGGAGGAGAGAAGAACTTGATATACTGATTGAAACCAAAGATATCATGTATCTCCATAACAAGTAGTACAAAGGAAAATTAGCCAAGATGGCCAACAAGAAAGTCAACATAAAGGAATTCATAAGAGGAATGCTAGTCCTACATCAAGTAGATGAACCCTAAAAAGTATAAGCAGAGGGGAAGTTAGGTGCATCTTTGGATGCCCTTTTTGGGTAAAAGAGAGTCTATCAAATGATGCCTATCAACTAGAGACGGTTGAAGGAAAGCCTATACCATGTACTTGGAATGCAACATTTCTTAAAGCCTACCATGTGCAAGTATAAGAGTTAGTGATTGACAAGCTATGTAAATAAAATTGAGTAGAAAATGGAATGAAAAATGAAATTATTCATCGCTAATCAACTTATTATATTTTGTCATTAATAAAGCTGGGGCAGTTAAAGCCTAAGCAATCCCTCGGCATTTAAAGCTTGATGATTCACTTGGTACTTAATGCCCGAGTAGTCTTTCGACACCATAAAAACATGAGCAGTTTCTCTGTATTTAAGTAAAACATAATGTGCGACAAAATAATTTATGCAAATAAGAAACTGTTATAGGTGAAAATCAATTTTGAAGGATAGGATGAGCACGAGCCCGACAGAGTCTAAGTTACCCAACTCGCTGAGGATGCCCAGCAAGAATCACCTCGCTCACCGCTAGAAAGTGACACAGTGAGGCCATCACGAGACCTACTTGCTAAGCAGCTGACCATCCTGCTCGAGCTTGCTATGCTACAGCGACAGTGGCACTGAGCTCGCTAAAGCAACCCTTCGTAGTGATCTTGAGCTAGGAATCCCAGCTCGGGATAGTAGACATCTCACATGGTAAAACAATACCGAGTGGCAGACACATATATGCTAGTCCACAGCCGACAAGAGGGGCCCACCCCACAGAAAGGAGCCTGTAGCAACTGAATTGTAGGAGTTTTATTGTCTTTCACATTTATTTCTTGATGTAACACAATTGTAGATTGTAATTATTTATGTAACTCTCCCTTCCTCTATAAATAGGAATACATTATTAGAAGAAGCAAGGAGGCTGGATAACATTGATGCCAAAACTCTATAAAAATCTCTTTTCAAATATTAATAAAAAGGTCCACCATGGATGTAGGGTCCGGTATTGCTTGAATTTAGCCGAACCACATTAAATATTGCACACTCTGCCATCCTTCTTCCTCTTCGCTGCCTTCATCACCTTCCAGTCTACACATCCTTCAGATCAAAAAATAGCTTGGGACACATAAACCATACACTCTCGTTGACCGAAATTTGGGCTCCCTACGTGAATTGAATTTCACCGTCAACATTTTTGGTGCTAAAAGGAGGGCCATATGTTTTCTGCATCTATTTTCCCTGTGCATTTGCCACTACAGCTATAATGGCAAGAGGAAGAACCACTTAGAGTTCAATTGCTCCAGTCCTCCAACCAGTGGATGCTCCCGTCATGGGGGCTTACCAGCATTCCACTATTGTCCTTGAAACTCAAGAGGCACAAACGCCCGGCCAGTCCCAACCAGCACTTGAAAACATAGTAAGGGAGTTGGCTGAAACTATTAAAGCATTGGTATAGGCTCAAGCTCAAGGTGCACAAAGGCAAGAAAAAATCATGACACAGCTCTAACAGCTTCGTAAAGAGGCTCAGAGAGAAACTCACAAAGATCGTGATAGTCAATAACTGGAGGGCTCACAACGAGCAGAAAGCTCTGCCCCTTAGCCTTAAACACAGAACCTAATAGTGGAGGAAGTCCTCTAGGGCTTAAATGGCTAGAAGAATGCCCATGGCCTTAAAGCAACCAACCTTGCTACGAGGAAAGCTCACCATTTTCTGTAGAGATCGAAATGCAGCCTCTCCCACAGAAACTTAAAGTGCCCACGATCTCGCTATATGATGGGAATAGTGACCCAAACGACCACCTGGATGCATTCAATGTCCAAATGGACCTTCAAACAACTAAACCCTTAGTGAAATGCTGTGTCTTCCCACCATATTGGGAGGAGTATCTTGGGCATGGTTCAGACATCTCCTAGCTCGCAGTGTCAGTAGCTAGGAAGAATGCCAAAGAAAGTTCATTGACCAATACCGAGCTCTGAAGAGGCAAGTCGCACCTCCTTGCCATCTCAGAATGATCTTCCAGCACAAGAACGAACCGCTAAAAGACTATATAGCCCAATTCAGGCACGAAGCCAACTCCGTGGAAAATCTCTCAGAGGAAAGTATCTTAACAACCATCTCGACAGGACTTCATAAAGATGGGAAACTATATAGAAACCTCTACAAGTCCCAGCTCGAGACCTCACTGAATTCTATGAGCGAGCTACCAGACAAATAAGATGGGAAGAAACCTTCAGAACGGAGGAACCTAAGTAGAAAGTGGGCAGCAGTGGTCCCACCATAAATAAAAAGAGGAATGACGAGAGTCATAGTCATGACACCACTCCTTAGGTCACAAAGAAGGCAAAGCCTCAGTGACCTGTAGGTTGCTTCTAAAGCTACAATGTCCTGTCAGACACGTAAGATAAAATTTTTATCGTAGAAAGGCGCAACAAGGACTTTGGAAGGCCCAGACCAATGACAGTCCCCGCTAAGTCCAGAGACTCAAACAGATTATGTGCTTACTATAATGAGGCTAGACACACCACCTCAGAATGTCTAGCGCTAAAAGATGCCATTGAAGACCTCATCAGAAGAGGCTGACTACAGGATTACATGGTAAGACCGCTAGAACAGTGAGCTAAATAGGCTCAATGGATCGCTAGCCAAGAGCCGGAACCTTCCATCAGAACCATATTCTAATCCTGTAATATTTTCTTAAGATCAATGACAATCTTGAAGTTGTACGAATCGCTCGATGTTGAATCAATGTAATTTACAGTCGATTGGCCAAAAAAACATTATCCAGACAATGAGTTTTCACTCCACTATTGCAAGAATTCATCTGGGGGTGAGATGGCACGAGGCCTACCCCGTTGATACATCCAGAACAAATAATGTCCTACAAATTGGGACCAAGAGTACAAACTCCTTGACCACTAAGCAACAAGCTTACTGTTTCGCTAAGCAACAGGATTGCCGTGGGGCTGAGCAATAAGATTGATGTGGGGCTAAGCAACAAGATTGCTGTCTCGCTAAGCAACGGGCTTGCTACAAGACTGAGCAATGGGCTTACTACCATACTGAGCAATGAGGTTGTTGCTTCACTGAGTAATAGGATTGCTGTGAAACTGAGTAACGAGCTTGCTGTGGTACGGACGTGCGACCTTACTAAGCAATGAGCAGTCATCTCGCTACTAAAAAAAACCTGTCTAAGGGTGAGACGGCTTAGAGCCTACCTCATGTTCAAGGGTGAGATGGCTTTTGAGCCTACCTGGTGTCCGAGGGTGAGATGACCCAAAGCCTACCTCCGACAACACAAATGAAAACAAAACTAAATCGAGGGTGAGATGGCCCCTGAGCCTACCTCATCAATACACCCAAGTTAAATAGTGGACAACAAGCTCACCACATCTCAAGGACATTAAAACAGACTCGTTACAGCTCTCATGCAACATGGATATCTACAACTAACATGTGGTCAGAAAATCATGGCTCACACATGAGCCCTCATCAATCACAGCTTGCATGTGACCTGACTCTTACTTGCTGAAAGCAACCAAATGGAAAGCAGAAAGTTAAAAGCATAGCTGATTGGCCAAAAGGAGATTTCATTAGTCATTAGAAATATGCAAGCAGCGATGCATGAAGCATCCAGTACAACTTTTAGAAGCTACACAGAAAAGCTCATACTCCAAAAAGCCTTAACGAGGCAAAATTACATCAGAAGAAGAAGAAATATAGAAACAAAGGCAAAAGCTTGAAAGCCTATTACTACCATTCCAGCTAGAAAGCAAAGAGCCAACCATACAAGGAGGTAAACTCCCACCAACAGGAAGACTAGCAACTCCACTCCTGTAGTCTTCCCATACTCGATCAGTGGTTCCTACTGGACCAGACCCAGTGCAACCCAAAAAGGCACCAAAAGCCTGGCCAGCAATGCTGGATTCTATGGAAGGAGTCGAAGGAGATAATCCAAGATCAGCACAAGACTCCCCAGGAGCTCGCAAGGTGGATCCTACGGTGAAGCCATATGCAATAGGCTATCCATGCCTCCTAACACTCTGCAACAGGCCAACCATGCCTCAACAAGCTTCACCGGAAGCTAAGACACCAAAAACATAGAGGGCTTGATAGTCTTCTCCATTAAACTTCTTTGAGGCAAAAGAAAAAGTCCCTCAGGGTATAAAAAGACTAGCTCAATCCATTGAAGAGTCCAGAAGACATCTGATTGATCTTCATCTAATGACCCAAAGCAAATGGCAGTGCCACGCCAACGGCCAAAAATTGTGAACAAAAGAAAGTATGGCCTGAAGCAGAATGAAAAGATAGAAAAGAGGTCTAAAATAATAATCCAATTAAGCAAGGACTCTGATTGGAAATACAAACAAAGCCTTAAAAGGATTGCAACTCCCAGTCCGCAAAGCGAATCGAGAGTTGGGGGGCTTATGTTATAGGTGAAAATCGATTTCAAAGGATGGGACAAGCACGAGCCCGGTAGAGACTAAGTTACCCAGCTTGCTGAGGATGCCCAGTAAGAACCACCTCACTCACTGCTAGAAAGTGATACAACAAGGCCATCGCGAGACTTGCTCGCTAAGCAGTCAACCATCCTGCTCGAGCTCGCTACGCTACAGTGACAGCGGCACCGAGCTCCCTAAAGCAACCCTCCGTAGTGATTCCAAGCTGGGAATCCTAGCTCGGGATAGTAGATATCTCACATGATAAAACAATACTGAGTGGCAGACACATATATGCTAGTCCACAGCTGACAAGAGGGGCCCACCCCGCAGAAAGGAGCATGCAGTAGCCAAATTGTAGGAGTTTTATTGTCTTTCACATTTATTTCTTGATGTAATACAACAGTAGCTTGTAATTATTTTATGTAACTCTCCCTTCCTCTATAAATAGGAATACATTGTTAGAAGAGGGAAGGAGGCCTGATAACATGTATGCCAAAACTCTGTAAAAATCTTTTCAAATATTAATAAAAAGCTTCACTATGGACATAGGGTCTGGTACCGCCCAGATTTAGCCAAACCACATTAAATATCACGTGCTTCGCCATCCTTCTTCCTCTTTGCCGCCTTCATCACCTTTCAGTCTACATATCCTTTAGATCAGAAAATAGCTTGGGACACACAAACCATACACTCTCATTGACTGAAATTTGGGCTCCCCATGTGAATCAAATTTCATCGTCAACAGAAACTTATTAAAAAAGTAAGAGAACAAAACCAACATGAAAATGAATGACTTGTTAAAGGTCAAAGTAATACTTAATGCTAAACAGCCCATTAGAAGTCAAGAACCTTACGAAAAGACATTATAGAAATGATCACCCTATTGAAAGACACGCTTGATACTAGATAAGTAAGTCACCTAATGAAAGCTAAAACACAAAAGAACAAGGAAATAAAGCAAGTGTGAAGATAAGAGATGAACAACCAAATAAAGAAATAACAATTGTTGAAATATGCAAGGTTAGGTCATAAAATGATGAAAGCATCCTAAAATAAAAAATACAAAAAATAAAATACAAATAAGGTACAAACATTCAAGACTAGCCAAGCTTTTTCAAAATGTTTTTAAGGGACATGTCCCGATTGGTATTCTTGAGGTCAAGTGGTAAACCAAAATTAAAGTGCTTAACTTGCTTAATGGCTTCATTGAAGCTTGATTGGTACATAGGATAGCTAAGCACCTCAACCTTAGCAAGTTCTTCTCCTAACCTTTTCTTTTTAACCTTGAAGGCCTCCTTATCCTCATATTGGCTTTTTCATTCGACCTCTAACTCTTGATCCCTTTGAAGTCATAGACAAATAGACTCTTCCTTCTTTGCTTGTATGGTATCTCTCTTTTTGACTAACTTAGAAATGTAGTTGTTCAAGTCTTGAATGCTCTTATATGAGTTGGCTAGCTTTGTAACCTTCCCCTTAAGCTCTTTTTTCAACCTTCATGAGAACTCGAGTCATCCTCTAATTGAACCTTTTTCATCCTTGCTAAAGTTGGCATGACAAAAAGTAAAGAAGGCACTGATTGGATTTTTTGGATGGTGGATGATTTGAAAAGTCATATGGGACCATGATTGTTTAGAAATGTCTCGTTCCAATCCTAGTCAGATGGAATAAGCAACTGACCTCAAAGAAAGGAGGTATAATCTATATTTTTATATCAAAAGTTACCTATGGAGTTGAAGTCATAGTTAGGCCCCTTTGGTACATTGACCAGTAATATTTCTGACCAAGGCCCAAGCTTGAGCTTCTTGGAAGAATGAGTGGAGACATTAGAGGAGGAGTTGGTTGCCTCATCTTTAGAAGAGTCACTCGACCAATGAGTTTACTTGTGGGAGGGTAAAGTCTTGGAGCAACCAAGAGATGTCTTAAAATGTCCTAGGGATGTTTGACAACTTGTAACCTTCAAACTTGGCTCTAGAGGAGCAATAATTTGAGCATTAAGAGGAACAATTGGCTTTTGCAAACAAACACTTGGGAATCTATTTTCAAACAATGGATTTCAACAACTTCATTGTTAAGTCAAGAATCTAAAAAGAAGATGTTATGGGTGAAATCCAGAACCCCCTTGGTGGGTTGGCGAATGGCCTAAGTGCTACAAAACCTCAGCTCGCCAAGACGCTCAGAACACTAAGTTCTAGCTTACGCCACTAGTGACCTCCTTTTCGTGAGCTTGCTCCAGTGAGAATAAGCTCGACCTCACTGCCTCAGAAGACAGTAGCTCCCCCAGGCCGAAGGCTCCGGTTTGTGAGATGCGGCACCCAGCTAAGACCTCATTTAGTAGGAAAGAAGCATATGTCATGCCCAATAGACACATGGGGCCCATTTGCAAAAAGCAATCTGTAGAAGTTGATTTACAGGATTTTATGTAGTTCATTATGTCTTGTACAATAAATGTTTGATGTAATAGATTTACTGCATGACAAATTACAATTGTAACCTTCTCTCTTCTATAAATAGAAGGCAGGAGATGAACATTAGAGAGACTGAGAAAACTATACTGAAACTCTGTAAAAATATTTTCAGATTAATATACTACCGTGGATGTAGGATTCGGTATTGTCTAGATTTGGTCAAACCCCATTAAAAGGCTTTGTGTTTCCTTACTGCTCTTCCCCTTCTTCTTGCCTTCTTCACCTGTTTGTTACATTTGGAACTAGATTACAGCTTGAGTCCCGAAAGAATCCTTCATTGACTGGAGTTTGGCCTAAAATCAAAATCCATTGTCAATATTTTGTCACCATCTGTGGGGATCTCATCTGTTCTTTGGTTTGCTTTCTACTGCAATGGCTAAGGGAGGAGCCACCAGAGCTTGAAACGTTTTGCTTAATCTTCCAGAAGGTCATGTGTCTATAACAGACTCTTTCACTACTCTAGTCATTAGTGTGCTGTTGGCTTGCCCCCAACTAGCTCTTTTCAACCCACTGTCATCGCCAATGGTGTTGATGGAGTATAGACTTGGCTTCAACATCAGGAAAGGCTAAAAAATATGATGGGAGAACTGACTAGAGTAGTCAAGATGTTAGCACAAGGGGTGCAAAGGTAGGTGAAGACCACAACACCCATGAATGTCCACCAACAACAATAAGTTAGACATTCAGACAATGCCAATCAGGAAAATTCTCCAGCTTACTACTCACAAGAGCAAAGCTCTCGTGACCACGAGGAGTAAAGAGTCTAGCAATCTTCCAGCCAAAAATATGGGGCGCAAGACCCATTGGTTGAAGAATTATTCCAAAAGATGATCTGACTAGAGGAATACCTTCGAGCTCTAAATGATCGAGCTCACTATAAAGATAGGTCACCATTCTCCAAGGAAATCAAGGCTCGGACCCTCCCCCTCAAGCTCAAGGTCCCCGCGATTCCACTGTATAATAGGGACTTTGATTTAATGTTTAGATGGACTTACAGATAGTTGATCCTCTGGTCAAATGTTGAGTTTTCCTGGCTATGCTGAGAGGTGTACCTTAAGCTTGGTTCAGAAGCCTCCCAGCTCGCTCAATTTGTAGTTGGGAAGAGTGTTAATGAAAGTTTATCAGCCAATACCGAGTGCTAAAGAGACAGCTCGTGCCCCCTGCCATCTCGCCATGATCTTTTCAATGCAAGCATGAGTCACTAAAGGATTACATAGCTAGGTTTAGGCTAAAAGCTAATTCAGTGGAGAATCTATCTAAAGAAACCATGCTGGCAACGATCTCCATGGGACTCCACAAAGATGGAAAGCTATACAAAAGCCTATATAAGTCCCCAGTAAAGATTCTTATTGAGTTTTATGAACGAGCTGCTAAGCAGATTAAGTAGAAGGAGACATTCGGCTCGGGGAAGTCTGGGGTAAAGGACGAGAAGGGTGTTGTTGCTTAAGGAAAGAAAAGAGGCAATGTGGACTAAGGTGACCACTCTAATGCACAGACTGTGAAGAAGTCCTAAAGGTCCAAGGGCAAGCGACCTCAGCCTCTGGCTCACCATGATCATTATAGCATCCTATCAGACTCCCAAAATAGGATTTTCATGACAGAAAAAGACAGAGAGGACTTCAGGGACCCCTGCACCCTCTAAGATCCATTGGCAGAGGAAGCATGAAGAGTTTTGTGCTTATCATAATGAAACCGGCCATGGAACCTCGAATTGTTGGGCTCTTAGAAATGCAAATGAAGACCTGATCAGAAGAGGCCACCTAAAGGAGTACGTGGTGTGACCTATGGGGTAGTGATCTTGGCATCCCCAGCGAGATGTCGGCCAAGAGCCAGGGGCCTCAGTCAGAATTATACATTGATAATATATCTTAGATTCAAGAGTTAATGTAAATACTTTCCTCTGTCCCTATTGAAAGGAACTTTGTTTGCCAATTGGCTTAGCTCTCTTGCAAGTTCTTTTCTGCATGCTTTCAATTTGCTCTTTGTTATCAAGTATCCATGGTCTCCATAACTCGCATGTGGTCAACTCTTTCAAATAACACACGTAACCCATTATCCAACTGTGATCTTTGATCAGGTTAAGGCATGGATATGCTCAAAACAAACTCACTTAACCAGTTGAGTTGTGGGCTCACTGAGGTGTGGAGATGCTCAAAACAAACTCACTTAACCAGTTGAGCTACGGGCTCATTGAGGCGTGGAGATGCTCAAAATAAACTCACTTAACCAGTTGAGCTACGGGCTTGCTGAGGCATGGGGACACTCAAAATAAACTCACTTAATCTGTTGAGCTACGAGCTCGCTAAGGCGTGGAGATGCTCAAAATAAAGTCATTATCCAGTTGAGTTGTGAGCTCACGAGGTGTGGAGACACTCAAAATAAACTCACTTCTCGTGTAACTAAGTTATTACAACTCACAAAGTATAGCCTTCAGGTGGCTAAGTGTCCACAACTTCCATATGATTATATGTTTACAGCTCTCATGCAACTTTCTATTAGTCACGATTCTTATGCGGTTTACTCATACAATATTTATTTGTGAGATGTTGTGCTCATGCTTATTACTTAAAAGGGTGTTTAGTCGATTGGCTATTTAGGTATTTCATCACAAACCATAAGAGTGTTTGTTATTATCTGTGGAATATAGAAAGTTAAGAGCAGCACGCAGAAACCACAAAGAAAGGTTTTATTCATTAAAAGGGCCTCGACGAGGTAAATTTACATCAGAAAGAATCAAAATACAAGTCAAAGAAAGCTATAGGTAGTTCCTTCTTGAAGAAAGATTGTCGCACACAGGGAAGGCTCCCACCAATCGAAGGGCTAGCCACTAGAGGCAAACCATTACTGGCTATAACTCACGAGCTCACTTAAGTACCGAACTTTCTTCTTCTAGCTCCCTTTTCTTAGTAGCAAGCTCTTTTTTAACTTGACTCCTGAAACCAAGAGGTCCGGAGAGGACCATCAAAATAGCTGGAAAGGAGAAACCTCACAACCGTGAGGACATAATCCAAGATCCATATGAGATCTCTCCACATTACCAAAGAAGTCATGTCTTCAAAACTTTTTATGCAACAGACCATACATGCCTCATCTAGAAGATAGAATGTCAAGAAATCAAGAGGCTTATCTGAAACTTCCATTCGGATACTCTCTAAAGGAACAAAAGGACTCCCTATGCTTTAAATAGGCTCAGTCTAGTCTTACCAAAGTGTTCGAAAGGAACTCCCAACCACTTTCATTTATTGCCTCAGAAAAGAATGAGGCTGACTTACCAATGATCGTGAGGCACATGGTGCGGGAAGTATGGCATGGAACAGATGAAATGATAGATTTGATGAAGACTTTGATTGAATTGAATTCTATGAGTGAATGAACTCCGACAAATTTCAACTCCTAGCCTGCAAAGTGAGTTGAGAGTTAGGGGGCTTATGTTATAGGTGAAATCTGGAACCCCCTTGGTGGGCTGGCAAATGGCCCAAGTGCTACAAAACCTCGGCTCACCAAGATGCTTAGAATGCTAAGTTCTAGCTCGCGCCACTAGCAACCTCCTCTTCACGAGCTCACTCCAGTGAGAATAAGCTCAACCTCACTACCTTAGAAGACAATAGCTCCCCTAAGTCGAAGGCTTCAATTTACAAGATGCGGCACCTGGCTAGGACCTCACTAAGTAGGAAACAAGCATATGTCATGCCCAACAGACATACGGGGCCCATTTGCAGAAAGCAATTTATAGAAGTCGATTTGTAGGATTTTATGCAGTTCATTTTGTCTTGTATAATAAATGTTTGCTGTAATAGATTTACTACATGACAAATTACAATTGTAACCTCCTCTCCTCTATAAATAGAAGGAAGGAGATGAACATTAGAGAGACTAAGAAAACTTTACTGAAACTCTATAAAAATATTTCCAGATCAATATACTATCGTGGATGTAGGGTCCAGTACTATCCATATTTGGCCGAACCACGTTAAAAGGCTCTGTGTTTCCTTGTTGCTCTTCCCCTTCTTCTTGCCTTCTTTACCTGTTTGTTACATTTGGAACTAGATTATAGCTTGAGTCCTAAAAGAATCTTTCATTGATTGGAGTTTGGCCCAGAACCAAAATCCACTGTCAACAGAAGAAAACATAAGTTAGTATATAAAAATAGGAACAAACCAAAACATGATGCAAAAAGAGAAAGCATACGAAGAATGTGTTGGGCATCAAATGACCCTGGCTTTAGAAGGTGAATGATAAAATCATAATTGTCATCAGAATACTTTTTGAAAGGTCGATTCCATGGCTGTTTGATTAGTACAATCCACTTCATGGGTAAAAATACTCACCATTAAGGGAGAAGAAGAGTTGAAACCTTTTTACCATACTTATTTTGAAGAAAGAATCTTTCTAAGTGTTAATGTTATAAATCATATTGCTAGAGAATACGTGGTCCGGTCATTAGGTAGAGTGAACCTAACCTCTAAGCATCTTTTGGGAGTAAGTAAAGAAAAAGAAAAAGATATTCATAGAAGGGTCACAAGAAGGATGAACACACAACACATCAAAACAAAGAAGAAAAACCCAAACGTTCCAAGTATGTTGGGTCAGGCAAATATTGAGAACGTGAAGAATGTTTTCTTGAAATGTCATGAAGGGTGGAGGAATGGATAATGGATCAACAATGTTTCCATAAAACATGCTGAAAGAAGTCATGTCCTAGCTACATGAATTCTCATCAAACTCTGTATATTTATATGAGATTTCTTCAATAAACTCTCTAGTAATTTAAATCCTTTCTAACTTTTTTATGACTTCCAAATCTTACCACTTGCTGGAAGGAAGAACTATCCTTATATCCAAATGAATCCATTTCAAATCATCAAAGGTGGCATTAATTAAGCTGGCATGCTCAAACCCATTAGCATCTTGAGAATGTTCGATTATGGTGAACAGAGTGATCAAGCGAAAGAAGGGAGATATTCATGAAAAAGTATTCTTTGAAGTCCAAAGATTATGATGAGTCAGAGTTGGAGGATAAATCAATGGGCTTGCTCGACCTTCTAGACATAAAACAAAAAATCAAAAGGTTAAGACTCCACATTAAAAAAAAAATGAAGAAAAGGAGAGATCTGGTTAAGTAGTGAAAGGGAAAATAACAAGGATAGGAGTAGGATAACGGTTCATGAAGAAGAAAAGGAAGAAGAAAAATAATAATAAACCAAGAGTCTTTAACAATGAAGCAAACTTAAAAAAGCCAAAAAATAAAGTAAAAAACTAGTGTAGCTATGATGAAATAAACAAGGAAAACCAATAGTAGGAAAAACCTAGCAAATCACAAGAAAAACAATAGCACACTCCAAGAGATAATAACACAAAAATATATCACAAAATAAAGCAACCTATGGAGATACAATTACAAAATAATAAGTTTTTTAGACATATCACAAGGATTAGAGAAAGAGAATCATACCTGAAAAGAGAAAGACCTCATACACTACTAAAAAGTCATCAAAAAGTACAAAAGCTCGAAAATGAAAAGAGTTTAGACAGAAGGAAGCACTGGAAAATCTCTACAAAAATTGAAGGGAGGCAAAAAGTATTTTTTGAAAGTTCATCACATTATTTAAACAAAACTATGAAGCTAATCCAATGATAGTGATGAAAAGTAATGGGCAACTCAAATCTTAATCTATGTCATAAGGTGATGCCAACGACCTGTGATTCACCTTAGGAATACAAGAGCCATGGTTAGTGCTTGTGGCAGTCACCTATTAGCTGGCATCAGACACAAGAAGTCCCCCAAGGTGGAATGATGATGTGTAGGGCTGGGGATGTGATTGTAGATCATTTTTCGCAAGCACACGACGTAGTTGTAGTAGAGTCTGGCGAATACGGGTAGAGTCCTACAGAGATCTTCATTATCAATTACTAGATGTTTGCAATGTAAGATGTCTAAATCAAATAAGAATAGTAAAGGTAATAGAGAGATAGAATGAAAATAGTAGCAATCAAATAATAATTAAAATTCAATTCTAAA
>JANHAO010013776.1:0-15678 GCA_026873985.1 Saraca asoca | reverse complement strand
GAACTCATCCCACATAAAGACCTCAACAAGCGAGGTGACGGTACATCAGGGGAAAAAGACTGAAAGCCTGGCACTACGATTCCTGTAAAAAGTAGCCAAAAGGCCAGCTACCAATCGTCAGGCTCGCAGAAGAGCAGTAGCCCCAGAGTTCCTCCTGCTTATTCCTCTAGCACATCCTCCTGAGCCACACACAGCAATTCAAAAAGTCGTAAAAGCTGGCTGGCCAAGTAGCGACACCACAAGTAACAGCCGGAGGAGGTGGCCAGAAGACATCGTAAGAACCCCGTAGGAGCACGCCAGGCAAATCCTATGCTAGAGCCACGTGCAACGGGCTATCCACGTCTCCCGCCACCCTGCAACAGGCCATCCACACCTCACCAAGCTTCGTCGGAAGCCAAGACACCATAGCGAAGGGGGCTCTTCAGTCTCTTCCATTAAGTTTTTCTGGGACGAAAGAAAAATGCCTCAAGTTATAAATAGACCCGCTCAGCCCTTTGAAGAATCCATAGAAAATCTGATCTAATCTTCATCAACTGTCCGAAACAAGTGGTAATGCTATGCCAACGGCCAAAAATGGCAAACAGAGAAAGGTATGGCCTAAAGCAGAACGAAAAAATATTTGACATAACACTTTGGTCAAAGAAGGACACTAGCTAAAGATATGAATCAAGCCTCGGAAACATGCAGCTCCTGGTTCGCAAAGCAAATCGAGAGTTGGGGGGCTTATGTTGTATACGAAAATTAGTCTCGCAAGGACGGGCCCTCGAGCACAACAAAGACCAAGCCTCACGCTCCAGAGAGCGGCAACGGTAAGGTAATTCCGAGCGACAAGCCCTACCTCGCTCGTCGCATCACAACGACGCTGCGAGGAGGTTCTAATACATCCCGAGAAATAACCTCCCCCACAAAGGGTGGACCAGCAAAGAAATCACAAGATCAGATCTTCGAGCGACCAGCCGCTCCACTTAAGCTCGCTTTCTCACTATAGCAGAACCTGCAACGCCTCCAAGCCATAAATCCCCAGCCCAAGATACCGAGCGACAGACACAAGTCTACCACCAGCCTAGGAGGACCATTCAGTAGCCTACTTTCTGCAATAGCTGGATTATAGCCCTTTTTGCTGTCCTTTCTCATTTATTGCTTAATGTAACACAACTGTAGCTTGTAATTAATGCATGTAACCCCATCCTTCCTCTATAAATAGGCTTACATTGTTAGAAAAGAAAAGGAGGAACAATCTTGTAAGCAGAAACTCTGTAAATCACTTCACATTAATAAAAATCTCCGTCATGGACATAAGGTCCGATGCCGCCCGAATTTGGCCAAACCACGTTAAATGTGTTGCTCCCCTCTCCTTCTTCCTCTCGGCTCTCCCTCTTCCATACTTCAAGGGCAGTATAGGATCTCGGAACTCCTCCCCGTTGGCTGAAGTTTGAGTCTCCCGTACCAATCGAATTTCACCTTCAACAGAACCAAAGATGTTGAATGAGATAAACAAGTTTTAGGATTATTAGTATGGATTGTAGGTGTAACATTCTATCCTTGTTTGGCGGCCTTCAATTGGACAAATTCTTGATAATGTAGATAAGAAAGAGATGATGATTGAGTGGCATCAACTATTTTTGAACCAATTTTAATATTTGTAAGATTTGCAGACCATGGTGGGCATCCATGTAAAACATAACAATGATCTCGTATATGTCTAGACTTTTGATAGTGAGTACAATAAAAGCGAGAATTACAATGACCTCTTCATTTCTACTGCCTCTTTTACCACGAGATTGTGATACTAAGGCGAAGGCGTCATTCCTAGTCAGAGAAATAGAGGATGGTGTTGAAAGAGAAAAGCACAATAAGAGTGCGAAAAGATTATCCATTGTTCAAATGTTAAGACTAGACAATATTTGATTACAAACTCCATCAAATTCCAATTGAAGACCTGCAAGAGTCAAGACCATAAAAAATTTATCTTGTTGCCTCTCTTGTTCACTAGGATTAGCATAAGTGGGTAGCATTTGTTGATACTCATCCATAGTATCCTGAACCTTCCCAGATAAGAGAGCATATCCAAATCCCATTGTTTGAAATTGACCACATTGTACACAACAAGCATTGGATGTCATTAGTATATAGCTTTTTGACCTTTTCCAAAACAATATAACAAGTCTTAGAGGAACAGAAATACATATATATTTTATTATCAATTGATTGCCACAAAATAACACATAATTAAGCATTTTCCTTTTTCTAGTTTGTTTAATCAAATCAAGAATTTCAATAACTTTCTTACTTAAATGGTCTTATAAACCTTGACCTATAAACCAAAGTTCAACAAAAACAGATTAAGATGCATAATTTGTTCCATTTAGTTTTTCAAAAGTGATTACATGATTGCCAGATATAATAGAAATAACACCATTAGAGGTGTTGATTTTTGGTAAAGGTGTTTCAACCATTTTTCCAAAAAATAGGAGCAGAAAGGAGTATTGATCTGGCTTCAATGAAAATATGGAACTAAAGAAAGGAATGATCTGTTCAAGACTAAAGGTGGAGTTTTACAAGTGCAATAGAAGAACCATTATGATGGGCGGATGAATTGGTAGTGTGTATATCTCATGCGCTAGTTTGACAATCAAAAAAGGCATTAGAGGGATTGGGTTTGGTTAGAAAGATGTGGATGAATCCAAATCCAGATTTATATTTGGACAAATTGGCCGAAAAAGTGAAGAATCAACGGAAACAAAGGAGAGTGTCGAAAAACAAGTCAAAGTTTGCAATTCTATCTCAGAATGTCGATCAATCACTAAAGCTATGTCATTGTCGATAGAAGAGAAGGCAAACAATAGTTGATGTCGACTACAACACAAAATACCAGAATGAACGTCATCACTGTAATAAAAGAAAAAAAGATGAAGCACAGTAAAGCTTAAGTGTTCTAATACCAACTTGAAATTGTTGGAATTGCTTGAGCAAATTGCTCAAAATTGTTCTCTCTTTATACAAAGAATTTACAATCAAATAGAATCAATCAAGTTATTACTACAATCAATTAGCACCCAACTCACCTAGGAAGTCAATCAGGATTCAACCTAAGTTATTTCCTACTATAAACAAAATAATTTCCTAATTCTATATTTTAAATAGCTTTTTTGAGCCATTTGGGTGAGAAAATGAAACAATGGGACCCACTTGTCTTTTTAGCTAATTTTTTTTCTCTTTCTTTAGTGTTTTCCATGTCTGCCATACAAAACAAAACTAATTTTCAACTTTTTTCTTTCCATAGATTTTCAACAAATCCAAACATTGGGTTAATGCTATGGAAAATAAATTGCTTCAACATTTTGAAATTGCTAGAACAATTCATATTGCTAGTCATATAATCCTATCTGCAAAGTTGTTTAAATCATATGTAGGGGCAAAATGTGATTATGTTTTTAGTATTTACTTCTTGGATAAGTGGATCAACTTGGTTTCTTTTCTAAGATTACATTAGAGTGCATTTAAGCATGAAATAACATAAATTCATATTTATAATCTTGGTGAGACTACTCAGGTATATTCAATAATTTAAAAAGCCTTTACCTAATAATAGCTTGCATGAGGCATTTAGGATAGGATTAATGTATGTGTACAATGTATACAAAAAATAAGTAAATTGTTTCTTAATGTATGCTAGTGGAAAGTTTTCAAAAAAGCAGTCATGTTGTAATAAATAGGAACGTATATTTTTTCACCCAATTTAATACTGTAGATATTTGACTACCTGAATTGCCTAATTCTTGTGCTTTGATCCTTGTCCATAAGCACATAAATCTAAGACATGGTTCTATGGATTTTTATTGAAAGAAGTAAAACCCTAAAGACTTAATCTAGAGCTACTTTAATAATTTATCCCCTTTGTACTCTAAGAATATGCCATATCTCCAATAGGATATTACTAACTATAATATTGTGGATGATTTTCCATTTAGCTCACCACATCGTAGATCTTCACTTCAAATATGGCTCAACATGATGCAAGTTTCATCTGAGTGTTTAAACCTAGTGCATATTTGATGTTGCGGGTTTTGGATGGCCATAGGATTGATGTATGAAATTTTGATTACTTAAATTGGTGAACTTGGTTAGAGATTGAATGCACAGCAGCAATGAATGATGATTGGAGCAAGAATGTCCTACATTAGAGGACTTAGGTGGCAGGGGTCATCAAGATCTCTTCAATAATCAAGTCAATCCACATGGCCATATTCAATGTAAGAAGTGACATAAGTCCTCGAAATGTATACCTAAAGTCCTTATATAGGTTTATGGTGAGATCAACTAACCAATAGGAGGCATCCATGTGTCAACTATCCAATGGTTAGAAGATTCTGGAAGCATAGTTATTATTACCATTTGAAAGCTAATGATAACTATGTTCAGTTGTCAAGATTCATCCAATCTTGTCACGTGATCGATAATTAGTTATTGTAAATGTTTGGTTATCATAAAACTCATGACAGACCTTGTTTGTTATTTTCTTGGTCATATATGAAACTCGTGCATATGGCATCTGACTAACCCATGCTCTTCATGTGACCAATCTATAACTTTTATCATTTGTCAAAAGTCAACGGGACACCTTCACTCTAAGCAATTCACATGCCATTTTGTTTCTAGTAGCTTTATTCACTAGTCTACTAGTATATCCTATGATTTTATGTCCTCAAGCATGATTTCATGCTTGATTTGAATGTAGCTTAAGTTCTTAATATTGTTGTTGTATTAACCTCCATAATTATTATTTTTCTATTTTTTTTAGTTTTGGACTTTAACAAATTTAGTTATTCATATTTTTATGTAATTGCATATTTTGCAATGTACTAAACTATATACTTTCAAACACCAATGAGTTGTAACATTGACTCATTTATTAAAAGGGTAAATTAAAGAGAATTGTCTTGTAGTTTGGATTGATTTTATTTTATCATTACATGGTTCAAGAAGTGTTTTTGTGCTTTGTTAAGGTACGTATTTTTTAATCAAATAACCTCTGATCCTTTTTTCATTCCCTGGTTTAAATTTAACAAAAATTAGATGTAAACGTGGCATTTAATTGTAGGATCCTTCTTGTATTTTCAAGCATGTTTTAAAGGAATCCAACATTATTATGTTTGATCTACAATTAACAAAAGTTTTATAAGAATTTAGATTAAGATTCTCTCAAATTATTTTTATAAGAGAGGGGTATTTTACATTTTTATGATAAGGGAATGTTTTACACTTTCAAATTATTTTGCTTATCCTTCTATTAATGTTTTACCACAATCATAACCTTAAACCACAATTATCTATTGTCATTGGTCACTATCTACTATTATTAATTGATCATTTTTTGACATTGACCACCATTGACTTGTTGACTTTTGGCCACTCATATTTTCAATGGCGAGCCAATTTCTAGTGAGAACAATTTTGAAAATCGAACAAAATTTTAAGGAATAAAAAAATTAATTCAAACAAAATATTGAAATATTCTTAAGAATTTTTTTAATTAAACTAAAAGTGGCAAAAGACATTTATGAGAATCATATCTGATAGAATATTAAGATTATTGAAAATGAAACCTTTTGCAAATCAAACATACTTAAATATCATTTTTTTTAAATCACAAGGTAGTAATGATAATGAACTAAACAACGGAAGATTTGAAATTTTATGTCAAAAAATATTATCTTATAAATAAAATTTCTTCTAATATTTTAAACTATACATACACTTCGGTGACTTTATTAACTAATTTTTTTGAGGAAAATATGCATTTCAAAAACTATTGTAACTATATGTTATAGTTATAACATGAGAATATGACTTTGAAAAATGTAACATTATACATTTTTATTTTGTATTTAATTTCATAGTAAGAGGCCTCATGATAAAAGTATATAAAAAAAATCAACATGAAAAGTTATAAAAAATATATGGTAATATCTTAATGTGCGTGTTTATATTGTTGGTCCCTTTTTAAAAAAATTATTGGATCTTTAGTTTGATCTTTAATTTGGATTCTAATTTGATTTTCAGCGGAAGACTTCAATTTTTTTTTAGGAAATTAAAGAAAATTATTAGAGTATAGTTTATTAAAAGTAATTATTTATATTGGTAAAAAGGAATTATTAGTTATCACTTTATTAAAGATTTATTCAGATAGCAAGACAATTTATCAAATAATTTATATGTGCAAATAAAAATAAATGCAATAAAAATAAAGAACACTAGGATTTTTAAAGTAGTTGCACTTCAATTGAAACTACAATTGATGTGTACATCCGCTAGATTGAATCCTCACCTGGATGGTCCTTCTTTTATCACCTAAATACAAGACTTAATCGGGTTCTTACAAACTAGTTTACACATAAGACTAAACTGGGCTCTTGACAATCAATATAGATACAAAACAAATTACACTTTCAACTAATTATGATCAACCTCATAATTAAAGAGGATGTAAAGGGAAGATCAACCTCTCCCTTTGTATCTCATATTTCTATCAACCTAGAAACCTAGAATTGAAACAAGAATTAAGATAAAGATAAAATACTCTAAAATTGAGATGTAGATCTCAATTATCTATTATGTGTTCTTCTCCAATTTGATCCAAGAATCGATTTGTTTGATGAAATCAGATAAGGTAGTGATAGATCTGCTTAAGCTCTGTTTTCTTTTAGTTTTTTGTAGTTGTTCTAATGATGAGGTTATGTTTGAAATGATGTTAGGAAGTATTTATAGTGTGGCAATCAATATTTAAAAAATAACTAACTTTTTGACTATGAATCGATTTGTGAATCGATTCAAAGAGGTTACCCACTTATGAATTGATTCGTGATTTGATTCGTCTATGAATATCTTCAAAAACTTCATGATTGAATCGATGTGTGAATCGATTCACACTATCATGTTAAAAGGTCATGAATCGATTACCTAATCGATTCTTAAAATTTTCTAACCTTAAGGAAAAATAATTCTTCATGAATCAATTCATGTTCATTTCACAAGATTTTCAGTATGAATCGATTCGTAAATCAACTTACACAATGAAAAATAGTTTTTATAAAAAATTGTACTTGTGAAAGAGCCTTTGAAAACATGTTTAGAAAACTTAGTTAAAGCTTATTTCAATTGATTTATTTCTACCTCAAGTTACCTAATTTTAAGCAACTTGCTTGGATCAAAATGAATTAGAATACACTTACAAAAGATCCTAATTAATATAAAAGAATTACTATATCTAAGCTGGATCTCTTGAATAACATCCTTTAATCTTGCAATCAATCAACAAATGTTAAGCTTATGAATAGAATATGATATTGATTAAAATTATTTTTCAACATCAAAACTAAAAAAAAAGTATGATAACAAAGCAATCTCCCTAATAAGGCTAACAATCTCCGCTTTTTTGATAGTGATAAACAATTTTGATGAGGGTCAAAGTTGATACAAAATTTAGTACTAAAATATCTTAGTACTAAAATCAAAATTTTCTTATATCTTCCCCTTCTAATGAGGGTTAATGTTTAAAATATATCTTCTCCCCCTTTTTCATCTTTCTTAAAAAAACATCTCTTCTAACTATTGCTCCCCCTTTTTTTAATCTAGATATTATTACTCTAAAATCTCATCTAAAATCTTTTCTTTCTTCCTCTTTTGGCACATCAAAAAGAAATAATGTATATATGGAATCCATAAAGAGTGAAGTAGAAAAGAATGAATGATATATAGTTAGTATTCATATACAAAACTTAGAATTCAATGAAAATACAAGATTAAAATAATCATATAATAGGGGGAAAATGGGACTAAGGGACTTAAGTGAGTGAGAGAGAGTGTTTCTGGTGGTTGCAATAAGAAAAATTGTGAAATATGCTGTGAATCGATTTAGGGAGCAAATATGCATCGATTCAGAAATCAATTTAACTAGGCTAATAAAATTTTGAAGAATTTGGAGACCTTCCCAAAAAATTAAAAATTTGTTGAATTGATTTATATTGTAAATTTTCAAGATGCGAATTAATTTATGAATCAATTCATAAACTTAAAGAAATCTTGGAAAAATTTGAATCGATTTAAGACTCAATTCAAAGAGTCCTGAAAATAGTTTTCATGTAGTTTTGTTTCACAATTACTAACAAATGATATATTTTCCAGTTCATGATCAATTTAACATTATTGGAAACTTAGATCTCACATCAAGTACTTGCAAAACAAACTTAGGAGAATCTCGAATGCCTAAGTTAGAATTTGCAAAAAAAAAAGAAAAGGCATAAATGATAGAAATATCAAAATTTAAGGGGCTTAACATTCTTAGTCATATAGTGGGAGCAACTGTTGTCCAAGAATCATAAGTTGCTTTGGTGTCTCCCACAAACCTACAAAACAAAAATTATACTTGCATTTGTGGTACTTAGTAAATCTTAGGTCTAGATTTGTTAGTAAACATAGCAAGATTTCTATTAACGGTAGATGTTTTAGGTAACCAAACTAATTTCTCATTTGGTTTTAAAATATAAGTTCCATTTCTATGTGGACAATATCTAATATGATGTTTTCTTTGATTATAGTAAAAGCAGGTTATATAAATAAAGTTCCTTTTGACTTAAAAGTTTGAGAGTTTTTTTATTAGAACTCCTTTTGTTTTGCTATTTATATCCTAAACCAGTTTTATTTTGAAAAACTTTTTGATTCTATAGCATGTTGTTTAGTCTTATATTACTATTAGTAAAACCTTGTAAAGCTTTGGTCAATATATCTATTTGAGATTTATAAGTCTCACATTGATTACAAACTTTACTTTCATTCAATTTTTTAACTGAGACACCTAAGTCATTGTTTTCTTTTTCAACCTACTTAATTTTCTCAAGCAAACATGCTTTTTCTATTTTAGCATGCTTTAACTCTTTCTTAGCTTTTATCAATGCATCATAGAGTTTAATGCACATATCATCAGTCTCATCATCAATATTATCATCATTAGAATAAAAAAAAAAGATTCAAATCCCTTACTGTCTTCATCTTCTTAAGCCATGAGGCAAAGCAATGCTTCTTCCTCCATTTCTTTTTCTTCTTCTCTGGAATCTACTTTCTCATTTCCCCAAATAGCTAAGTTGCCTTTCTTGAAGGATAACTTCCTTTTCTTCCTTTTATTTTTGAGTTGTCTCTTTAGAAACACAGGGTAGTCTGATTTGAAATGTTTGGGCTTCTTATATTCGAAACATGTTGATACATATTCATTCTTATTTTGGTTTCTTCTTTGTGGAGCAGCTTTTTTCTTTGAGCAATCTCTGTAGATTCATGCTTAATAGAGCCAAGTCATTTTCTTCAACTACATCTTCACAACTGTCTAACTCATCTTCTTCATCATTAAATGTATTTGCAGCTTTTAGTGCTAAGGTTCTTCTCTTTTTATTATCACCATTCTTTTTGTATCTTTTCAACTCAAGCTCATGTTCTTCCAAGTTTTCATAGAGTTCTTGAATGGTAGGCATTCCCATTTTAAGTAATTCTTTGATGCTGTCACTTTAGGTTGCCATTCCTCTATTAATGACCTTAATATTTTTTGCACTAGATCTGCATTGTCAAAAATTCTACCAAGAAGCATAAAATGGTTAGTAATAGCAGTAAATCTTTGAATAAGATCCTTAATGGATTTTCCTTCTTCCATCTTAAACATTTCATATTGTTAAACCAATACATGAACCTTAGAAACTTTGACTTGTGTTCTGCCAATGTGAGCTACTTCTTATGTGTCCTATATTTGTTTTACTATGCCACAATTTAATATTCTCTCATATTCATTTGGAGAAAAAGAATTAAAAATGATCCACTTGACTCTGGAGGCTGAGAGATGTCTTTTCCTTTCCTCCTCAGTCCAAAGAGATTTAAGTTTTAGCTTTGCAACCCCATTAATTAAAATTTTTGGTGGATCATATCCATCCTCAACAATCTCCCACATGTCTACATTAATGGCTTCAATAAAATCTTTGATTTTTTGCTTCCAATATGTGTAATGCTATCCATTAAACCTAGGGGTTTTATTTAAAGGTGGATATTTAGGTAAAAGAAAAAGGCTAGCATCCATGATCCTTTTGAAATTAAAAGAGTATTAAGAGCTAAAGCTTTGATACCAATTGTTGGTCCTTTTTTACAGATGACCTTTTGATATCGATTCTAGTTTGCAATGAAAGACTTTAAAACTTTTTTGGAAGTTTAAAGGATTTATCAGAGTATATTTATTGGATAACAAAAATTCAATTATGTCACTGATTTAGATATAATGTAGAATTGTAGAAATAGTTAATAAGTTAGAACAAATTATATGTGTAGCAGAAAAATTAAATGTTGTAAAATAAATAACACCAAGGTTTTTAAATTGGTTCCACTTCAATTGAAACTACAATTGATGTGTACGTCCATTATACCAAATCTTCAATCAGATGGTCCTTCTTTTATTACCAAAACACAAGATTTAATTGGGCTTTTGCAAACTAGTAGACACATAAGACTTGATCGGGCTCTTGACAACCAATTTAGATACAAAACAAATTTCACCTTTAACTAATTATGATCAACCTCACAATTAATGAAGATGCAAAGGGAAGATCAACCTCTCCCTTTGTATCTCAGATTTCTATTAACCTAAAAACCTAGAATTAAAACAAGAATTAAGATAAAGATACAATACTTTGAAATTGAGATATTGATCTCAATTATCTATTGTGTGTTCTTCTCCAATTTGATCCAAGAATTGCTTTCTTTGGTGAAATCAGATGAGGATCCAAGAATCGCTTTGTTTGATGAAATTAGATAAGGTAGTGATAGATTTGCTTAAGCTCTATTTTCTCTAAGTTTTTTGCAGTTGTTCTTATGAAAAGATTATGTTTGAAATGAGGTTAAGAAGTATTTATAGTGTGGCAGTAGACATTTAAAAAATAACTAACTTTTCAACTGTGAATCGATTCAAAGCAGTTACCAACTTTTGAATCGATTTGTGATTTGATTTGTTTATGAATATCATTAAGAACTTCATGATTAAATCAATGTATGGATCGATTCACACTATCATATAAAAAGGTCATGAATTAATTACCTAATTGATTCTCAAAATTTTGTAACCTTCGGTAAAAACAATTCTTCATGAATCAATTTACGTTTGTTTCACAAGATTTTTAGTATGAATCAATTCACATAATGAAAAATAGTTTTTATAAAAAATTATACTTGTGAAAGAGCATTTGAAAACATGTATAGAAAACTTTTAATTAAAGCTCATTTTAATCGATTTATTTCTACATCAAGTTAACTAATTTTAAGAAACTTGTTTAGATCAAGATGAATTAGAACAAACTTACTAAAGATCCTAATTAATATAAAAGAATTACTATATCTAAGGTGGATCTCTTGAATAGCATGCTTTGATCCTGTAATCAATCAACAAATGTTAACCTCATGAACAGAATATGATATTGGTCAAAATTATTTTTCAATATTAAAACTAAAAAAGGTATAATATCAAAGCAATCTCCCTAGCAAGGCTAACAATCTCCCCCTTTTTTATGGTGATAAACTATTTTAGATGAGGGTCAAAGTTTATCAAAAATTCAATACTAAAATATCTGAATACTAAAATTAAATCTTTCTTATATGTCCCCCTTTCAATGAGGGTCAAAGTTTAAAATATATCTTCTTTCCCTTTGTCATCTTAAAAAAAAAAAAATCTCATCTAAAATCTTTTCTTTCTTCCTCTTTTGGCACATTAAAAAGAAATAGTGCATATATAGAATCCATAAAGTGTGAAGTAGAAAAGAACAAATGATATATAGTCAGTATTCGTATACAAAATTCAAAATTTAATCAAAATATAATATCAAAATAATGATATAATTAGGGAAAAAAGGGACTAAGGGACTTGAGTGAGTGAGAGAGAGTGTTTTCGGTGGTTGCAATAAGAAAAACTATGAAATGTATTGTCAATCAATTTATGAATTGATTCAGGGAGCAAATATGCATCGATTCTAAAATTGATTCATCTAGGCTAATCAAATTTTCAAGAATTTTGAGACCTTCTTGAAAAATTAAAAATTTATTGAATCGATTCATAGTGTAAATTTTTAGGATGTAAATCGATTCATAAACTCAAAAAAATCCTAAAAAAATTTGAATTGATTTAAGATTGGATTCAGAGAGTCCTGAAAATAATTTTCATGCTATTTTGCTCTAAAATTCCTAACAAATGATATATTTACGAATCCATAACTTAAAGTGATAATGATGAATTATAAAAGGAAAAAATCATGTAAAATATAGAAAGAAAAATATACCTTGATTATAATAGAAAGAGAATATTAATTAATACTCTTTAATTGTATAAAATTGGCGTTTGTTATATTTTAATAAAAATGAATATAATATGACTTAGGCAAGAAAAATTTGTATCATACAACATAGTGTTAAATTTATGTTAATTTTTTTTATCGTTTGGTTTCAATGTGGAACATAGAAGGGTTTTTTTTTCTTTTTTTCCCAAATTATGAAAATCAGCTAAGTAGGTACATTTTATTAATTGATCTATTTTTATGTAAAATTCAATTTAAAAAAATCTTAAAAAAAGATGATTTTTACTCGGTTAATTTTTTATTTGGACTAGATTTTCCTTATTTTTCTTTTATTCTCTCTCTTAATACTTTATCTAAATTTTAAAATAGATTTATTTTGATTTACCAAGCTATATTCAAGACTAAAACCGATTTTAAATCAAAACAAAGGCGAACTTAATGTAATACGAAATTGATTCAAATTTATTTAGATTAACCGAACAAGTTTATGTTTATAAGTCTAAAAATTGGCCAAAATCCCTTGAAAATCTTTTCTTGTGCATTGTACTTTAGGAAAGGACTCCAATACGTCCTTTTTAAAATAAAAAATGTACTGGTACATTTTTTTCATCTTTTATTTTTTTTTTATCAAAATTGATGTAGCAGGCATTTTATTGTTTTCACTTGCAATTTCTTTTTTTTTATTATTATTAGTAAGAGTGGCAACTCGCAAGTCTTATTTTTATATAAAAATTGCAACACATGTGGTGTAAGTTGTGGTATGACATATTGTTGCAATATTTGATTAAAAAAGTTATAAAATTTCATGTAAAGCTTGTATCAATGAATAGCTTTGTAAAAATTCATAAATTATTACAATAAACAATTCAAACCACTATAAAAAAAAAATCTTGTTTTTCTACGGATTTGCACACGGGCCTAGAGCCACGCGAGAGATATACACGGTTGAGTCATTGGATTTTTGGATCGGACTTTTCATTTATAATTTTATGAAATGCATCATCAAAGCTCAAGCCTAATCCTATTGTTTTTAAAAATTTTCGCCCAACTAGCCCTAATTAAAATTATAAAAGGTCTGAGTCACAACCCAAAAGCTAAATTATATTTATTTTTATTATTATTTTAAACAAAATTAAAATTTTTACACATAAAATACACGTTTAAATATATAATAGAACATTTTAGCATATGAAATTTTTAATTATACCAAATTAAGTATTTTTCTTCCAAAAATAATTAGATGTTTCTAATTTTTTGTAATATATATTTATATTAAAGAAAATTAACGTATATAATTGGAGTGGGCTAGGTTGATCCGATTATTTATTGCATGGCTTGAGTCCAATCAAATATTAATCGAGTCATAAAAAAAATCAATTAATATTTGGGCATTAAAAAAAGAGCCTAAACCCTCTGTTTTTTTAGGGCTAGGCCTATTTGACTAAGTGGGTCATCTGTCCCATTTATACATCTAAACTGTGCACATGAAAAGTCATGTGTAAATTATGAGAAAATAAGAAAAAAAATTCAAAAAAACTTTGATTAGAGTCAAGTTTTCCTATGGATAAATCCATAAGAAATCACTAATTTGATTTCTCATGGAGTTTTCCGTGTAAAAACCCATCCTAACATAGAATTTAAACTTCAGTACCCTTCTATCCCAAAACACCAAAACCCAAAACTATAACACCCCTAAGGCGAGGTAAAATTAGAATGGGCCCCATCAATACAGAATTGAGATTTAGTTTAAGTTAGAACTCAAAACTTGAACTGGATTGGTTTCACCTAATAAGTTGGATGAAGGTTTCCAGCCAAGTAAGGCATGAGCCAATTGGTTAATCAATCCAAAGAGTCAATCATACAATTGGTACAATCTCACAAGGTTGATGGCCTTGCATGGACAGGTTTATCGGCTGCCTCAGCAAGGTTGTATAAGAAGCAACCCTAGTAATATTTTACTTAAGCCTCATATGCAATTGAATAGCTCCCAAAAAGTGCTGCTCAACTAATAGGGGTTCTAATTTGAGTTTAAACTCTAGCAACCCCCCTAGAATTTAAACTCCAGTAACCCTTTTTCCCAAAACACCAAAACCTAAAATTGTAACACCCCTAAGGCTAGGTAGAACTAGAACAAGCTACATCAATATAGAATTGAGATTGAGTTTAAGTCAGAATTCAAAACTTAAACTGGGTAGATTTCATCTAATAGGTTGGACAAAGGTTTCAAGCCAAGCAAGGCATTAGGAATCGAGCCAATCGGTCAATCTGTCAAAAGAGTTAATCAACCAATTGGTATGGTGATAATAAAATATTTCACTTATTTATTTGTCCTCTCACTTAGCATTTTAAGGTCTAATAATGACTTACTCTAGCTGTGTTAGTGTGTATTTATGATTTAGTGTCAATCGGCATCATTTGAAAAATTTTGCATAATTTGGCCATTTTGAATAGTTTCTGTAATCTGGTCATAACTTAAGCTACACTTATCCAATTGATGTGATTCTTGTCTTTAGGAAAGATAAGAGAGAGATCTACAACTTTCATGAAGACTGAAAAAGTTGCATCTCATAATTGGTTATCCAAAATTGGAGCTCAAGTTAGAATTAGAATATTGTCTAGGCCCTGTCCCAGGCAGCCCGACCTTCATGTATTCAATAGACACTAACTGGAGCTATAGATGTCTAATTAAGGTGAAACAAAGCCCAAATGAAAACTAAGACATAAGGATACATTTCATATGAAGACTTCCAGAGCTGAAGAGATCAAATTGGGCATGAAAAATGTGCTCCAATTTAGAGGCAGAAATACTGTGAAAATGGACTCTGTAGAATTGGACTTTGAAAGCCCCAATTGTCATGGATCTAAAGTCCAATGCAACATCTTTCACACCAGCCAGCTGGAGGACGAAAATTCAGAAGAAAAGCCAGAGAAGTAGCCTGAAAAATGCATCAAATGCAATGGTAGTGGTAGCAGACTAGACCAGCCATCATTGCCTATCCACCTACTTGCAACTAGCTTCTCCTTTTACCCGGGCAAACTCCTTTTTGTGAGAGTTTTTAGTTCAGTTTTAGAGAGTTTTTTAGGATAGTTTTCTAGTAGCTTAGTGTAGCTCGTTTTTCTTTCTTTTTCTTTGTGTTTTCAGCCTCCATGGAAGGCTAAGCTGTAACTAGTCTAAGGCGCTGCAACTTGGAAGATTAATGTGGAAATCCTGCTCCTTCATTTCATATTCAATTTGCTGGTCATTTCTCATCCTTTCCTCTTTGTTTTTATTGTGATATTTGAGTTGAATGGATCCATTTAATTTAGATAT
>JANHAO010013775.1:0-15677 GCA_026873985.1 Saraca asoca | reverse complement strand
GATTTAATAGGTCCATCCAGAATTAAAAGCTATAGAGGTAACTCCTATGTGTTTGTAATTGTGGATGACTTTTCCAGATTTACCTAGATTCTCTTCTTTTCACACAAAAGTGATACGTTTCTAGCCTTCAATAGACTTGCAAACTTAATTCAAAATGAGAAAGGATATTCAATTATTTCTATTAGAAGTGATCATGGAAAAGAGTTTGAAAACAAAGATTTCATTGAGTTTTGTGAGAAACATGGTATAAAACATAATTTTTTTACACCAAGGACACCTCAACAAAATGGTATTGTTAAAAGGAAAAATGGCTCCTATTATAGGTGTATTCTGGTTCTATGAAATGGGTTGGCAAAGGCCCAGCAACAGACTAAATCCAAGAGAGAAAAAAACCAAGCTCGTTAAGCCGCTATCTGCACGAGTAACAGAACAAGGCAGTGTCCCAACTCGCTAAGGAATGAGATTCAACCTGCATAGCTAGCATCTTGCTATATGCAAGCTTGCATTGCCAAAGGTGAGTGGAGTTCATCTTCATTGATCGAAGGCCAACGATGACCCCAGACAGTCCTAGCTCATGAACCTTGCGCCTCGCTCATCAAAGAGCTTATTAAGGGAAGCTCTGAAATAGTGACCTTCTCAGACTAATTTATGGGACCAACCTACAAGAAGCAACACTACAGGCCAACCCATAGAAAGCAAACTTTAGAAACCAGCCACCAGTCTGTAGAAGATATTTTGCAGTAGTCTCGGCTATCTTGTACATTTATTTTGATGTAACAGAAATATAAATCGTGTAATTACCATTACAATCTCTTCAGCCTCTATAAATAGGAAGAGGGAGATTATTGTAAAAGAGAAGAGGTGAAAATAGCTATACTAAAACTCTATAAAAATTTCTTTAGATTAATACATTACTGTGGATGTAGGGACCGGTGTTGCCCAATTTTGGCTGAATCACGTTAAAAGCCCCTTGTGCATTTGCTACTCTTCCTCGGATTTCTCTTTATTCTTCATTTATAATAGCCAAAAAGTAGTTTCAGTCCATAAGAACCTCTCTAGTTAGCTGGATTTTGACAAAACTAAAATCCACCATCAACATTTTGGCACCATTAGTGGGGACTCATCTACTCTCTAGTTAATCTCTTATATTCTAGTTGATCTCTTGTGTAGCTGTAATGGCAAGAGGAAGAGCCACCAAAGCTTTGAATACATTGATTGACCCCCAGAAGGTCATGTGTCTACAACAGACTCATCCACCACTCCTTTCATAGGTGTTGTAGCTAGCTTGCCTTCAGCTAGCTCCTTTCAACCTATCGCTACTGCCAACGGCTCGGATGGAGTGAAAACCTAGCTTTAACACCAGGAGAGGCTGGAGAATATGATAGGAAAACTGATTAAAGTAGTCACCACACTAGCATAAGTGCAAGCTTAGGGTTTGTAAAGGCGAAACAAAGCCACTACACCTAGGAATATTCCCAAGCAACAGCAATCTGGATGTCTGAGTAGAGCCAATCAATCTCCAGGTCCCTACTCGCAATAACAAACTCTAGGTCGCTGTTCTCATGACCAAAAAAGTCAAAGGGACCAGCAATCTTCTGGCCAGCGATCTAGGGCACAGGACCTACTACCGAAAGAATTGTATCAAAAGATGAACCAGTTAGAAGAATGTCTCTGAGCTCCCAATGACCAAGCTTGCTATGAGGATAGGTCATCATTTTCCATAGAGATCGAGGCTCAGCCCCTCCCCCTCAAGCTCAAAGTCCTTGTGATTCCTCTGTACAATGGAGACACTGATCCTTATGACCATCTGGATGCGTTCAACATTCAGATAGATTTGCAAATAGTTGATCCTCTGGTCAAATGCCAAGTTTTCCTAGCTATACTAGGAGGTATACCTTGGACTTGGTTCAGAAACCTCCTAGCTTGCTCAATATGCAATTGAAAAAAGTGTCTATAAAAGTTCATTAGCCAGTACTGAGCATTGAAGAGGTAACTCATGCCCCCTGTCACCTCACAATGATCTTCCAGTATAAGCATGAGTTACTGAAGGATTACATTACCAGGTTTAGACTTGAAGCCAACTCAGTGGAGAATCCATCTGAAGAAACCATTTTGGCAATAATCTCTGTGGGACTCTGTAAGGATAAAAATTTGTTCAAAAGTCTATACAAGTCCCTGGTGAAGGATTTGATCGAGTTTTTTGAACGAGTTGCCAAGCAAATCAAATAGGAAGAAACCTTCAGCTTAAGAAGGCCTAATCAGAAGGACGAGAAGGATAGCTCTGCCCATAACAAGAAAAGGGGCAATGTGGACCAAGGTGACCACTTTAACGAGCAGACTGTGAAGAAGCCCAATAAGCCCAAGGGCAAGCAACCTTAGCACCTAGGTTGCCATGAGCACTACAGCATCCTATCAAACAATCAGGATAGGATATACATGGTAGAGAGGGATTGAGAGGATTTAGGGAGACCTGAGCCCTCCAAAATTCCCTACAAGTAAAGGAACTAAGAAGAATTCTATGCTTATCATAACGAAGCTAGCCACAACACTTCTAATTGCTAGGCCTTCAGAGATGTGATCGAGGAATTGATTAAGAGAGGTTGCCTAAAAGAGTATGTGGTGTGACCTACGGAGTAGGGACCTTAACATCCCTAGGGAAATCCTGATCAAAAGTTAGGAGCTCAGTTAGAATTATACGCTAAAGTATTATAGTTCAGAAGCTAGTGTTAAGGCTTCTCTTTGTCTCTATTGAAAGAAACTATATTTTACCAATTAGTCTAATTCTAATTGCCTGAATCTAACTTGCTCTTCACTATTGAAAGTGCACAACCCTTCTAAGCTCACATGCAGCCAACTTTCCCATGCAACATGCATAAACTCATTTGCTAATTATGACCTCTGGTCCACTTGAGGCGTGGAGATGCTTAAAATAAACTCATTTGCTAACTGCAACCTCTGGACTAACTAAGGCGTGGAGATGCTCAAAACAAATTCATTGGCCAATTGCAATCTTTGGTCCAGTTGAGGCATGGAGATACTTAAAATAAATGCAGCTCTCATGTGACCTAATGCTCATAGCTTTCATGCGACCTAATGCTCACAACTCTCATGCAATCTACTTCTACATTACTCATCTCTAAAGCATTTTAGTTCTCAGATTTGTTAACAAATGCAACAGATTAGTTATCTAGTCATTTTGTTTTACTATGATTTACAGGAATTTATGTTTTTGTCTGTGATATACAGAATATTCTACACAATATGCAAGAATCATAAAAAACTATTCTTTCATTAAAAAGCCTCGACAAGGTAAATTTACAAGATTTGAAGTACAAATTAAAGCAAGTTGAAGGCTGAAAAGAATAAAAAGAAGGCCTGCTATTGGGAGACGAACTCCTACCGATAGGAAGGCTGAGAAGCACATTAGATCCCTAACTTTCTTTGTCCAGCCATTCTCTTCAGTAGCAAGCTCATCCTCAGCCTCATTCTGAATGCTAAAGAGTTCAAAGAGGCACACCGGAGTAGCTGAGAAGGAAGAACCCAATGGCATCACCATGAGAAAATAATCCAAGTTCTATGAACCATGCACATCTCTTTGGAAAAATAGACTACTGAAAGTATGGGGGGCTTGTTTAAGGCTCCCATCAATTCACTCACTGGCTGAAGGAAGAAGAACTTCCTACACTTTAAATAGTAGATCAGCCTAGTTTCACCGAAAAGTCCAAAAGGACTCCCAACCACTTTCATTAAATGCTTCAAAAGAAAATGAGGCAAACTCATCCATGGTGGTAAGACATGTATAGCATAAAGAATGGCTTAGGTTAGATGAAAAGACAAGTTAACTGAATACTTTAACTACACGATAATCCATAAAGAAGGTCCTTTTCTAGCAAAACTATTCAACTCCTAGCCCATAAAGTGAGTTGAAAGTTGGGGGCTTATGTTATAGGTGTATTCTGGTTCTTCGAAATGAGCTGGCAAAGGCCCATCAACAGACTAAATCCAAGAAAGAAAAGAACCGAGCTTATTAAGCCACTATCTGGGTGAGTAATAGAACAAGGTAGTGTCTCGGCTCACTAAGGAATGAGGTTTAGCCCATATAGCTAGCATCTCACTATACATGAGCTCGCATTGCCAAAAATAAGCTTGTGAAGTTCATCCTCACTGACTGAAGGCCAGGGATGACCTTAGATAGTCCTAGCTTATGGACATTACGCCCCGCTTAGCAGAGAGCTCGTTAAGGGAAGCTCTAAAACAATGACCTTCTTAGACTTAATTCATGGGACTAGGCTGCAAGAAGCAACATTAAGGGCCCACCCACAAAAAGCAAACTTTAGAAACCAGCCACCAGTCTGTAGAAGACATTTTACATTAGTCTAAGCTATCTTGTACATTTATTTTGATGTAACATAAATACAAATTGTGTAATTACCATTGTAACCTCCTCAGCCTCTATAAATAGGAGGAGGGAGATCATTGTAAGAGAGAAAAGGCAAAAACAGCTATACTAAAATTCTGTAGAAATTTCTTCAGATCAATATATTACGATGGATGTAGGGATTGGTGCTGCCCTATTTTGGCTGAACCATGTTAAAAGCCCATTGTGTATTTGCTGCTCTTCCTTTGATTTTCTCTTCATTCTTCATTTACAATAGCCAAAAAGTAGTTTAAGTCCATAAGAACCTCTCTGGTTGGCTGGATTTTGACAAAACTGAAATCCACTATCAATAGGTGCCTAGGTGAAATGGCAAGAACCATGCTAAATGATAGCACTCTTCTAAAGTCTTTTTGGACAAGTGCAGTTAACACTGTATGCTATATAATGAATATGGTACTTTTAAGACTTATTTTAAATAAAACATCCTATGAGTTATATTTTGGAAGAAAGCCTAATATTTCATATTTCCATGTCTTTGGTTGTAAATGCTATATTCATAATAATGATAAAGATAACTTAGATAAATTTGACCCCAAATCTGATAAAGGAATCTTCATTGGTTATTCTTCAACCAGCAAGGCCTATAAAGTTTACAACAAAAGGACATTGAAGATTGAAGAATCTATACCTGTAATTTTTAATGAGTTTTCCTTAAGTGATCATAGGACATATGTAAAAGAAGACCAATAACACTAGTGGACTTCAGCATTAACTTTAGAAACTCAACGAGATGATTTGAAGATTCATTCTATAAAATCTAATAAGGATATTGATTCAACCATCAAGGATAGCACTCCACCCTGCTCTCCAACAAAAACCTGAAAGTTTATGGGAAATCACCCCAGAGAACTCATGATAAGAGATGCATAAAAAAGGGTAACACACAGTAATTTGAAAATTTTTTGCAATTATTTTTCATTTGTTTCATTAATTGAGCCTAAAAATGTCTAAGAGGTCCTGCAAGATGATAATTGGATTATGCCTATGCAAGAGGAATCAAACCAATTTACAAGAAATAAAGTTTGGACTTTTGTGCCTAAAAATGGCCAATATAATGAATAGAGACTTGTTAGGTATTCAGGAATAAATTAGATGAAAATGATATCACAGTTAGGAATAAGGCTAAGCTAGTTGCTAAAGGCCATGATCAAGAAAAAGGCATAGACTTTAATGAAACATTTGCTCTAGTAGTTAGACTAGAAACCATTAGGATACTGTTAGCATTTGCATGTATTAGAAACTTTAAGCTTTATCAAATAGATGTTAAAAGTGCTTTTTTAAATGGATACATTTTAGAGGAAATTTATGTACAGCAACCCCCTAGATTTGAAGATCTTCTAAATCTAGATCATATCTTTAAACTTCAAAAAGCACTTTGTGGTTTAAAATAGGCTCCTAGAGCTTGGTATAATAGGCTTAGTAAGTTTTTAATTCAAAAAGGATTTAAAAGAGGAAATGTAGATACCACATTATTCGTTTTAGTAAAAGGTAAAGATATTCTACTTGTACAAATTTATGTGGATGATATTGTATTTGGCTCAACTAATAAAGATTTGTGTAAAAAGTTTTCAAAACTGATGCAAAATGAATTTGAAATGTCAATGATAGGTGAGCTAACCTTTTTCCTTGGACTTTAAATCAAACAATTAGCTAAAGGTACTTTCTTATATTAAACTAAATATACAGCTAAATTGTTAAAGAAATTTCAATTTGACAAATGCAAACCTATAAGAACTCCTATGAGTTCTTCTCTGAAATTAGATAATGATCCAAATGGTAAGAATGTAGATCCTATCTTATTTAGAGGTATGATTCATAGTTTGTTATGCTTAACTGCTAATAGAACTGATATTATGCTTAGTGTTTGTGTATGTGTAAGATAGCAAACTAATCCTAAAGAATCACATCTATTAGCACTCAAAATAATTTTTAGATATCTGGTAGGGACTAAAAATCTAGGACTCTAGTATCCTAAGTCAGATAGTTATAGTTTATTAGGATATTCTGATATAGATTATGTAGGAAGTAAAACAGATAGGAAGATCACTAGTGGTGCTTATCAATTTATTGGACATTCATTAGTTTCATGGTCTTGCAAAAAGCAAAACTATATTGCATTATTTACTACTGAAGTAGAATATATAGCAGCTAGAAGTTGCTGTGCCTAGATTTTATAGATGAAACAATAGCTTTCAGACTATGGATTAAAGTTTTAGAAAATTCCAATACTTTGTGACAACACAAGTGCCATAAATATAACCAAAAAATCCTATTATGCATTTTAGGACTAAGCGTATCCAAATTAGACACCATTTTTTGAGAGATCATGTTCAAAAAAGAGATATTTTAATAGATTTTTTTCAAACAAACTTTCAATTAGTAGATATTTTTACTAAACCTTTAGATGAAAAGAGATTTATATTCATTTGGAGAGAAATAGGCATGTTAAATCCTGAAGAAATTGAACAAAACTAGACACTTTCAATTTCATACTACTATATAACTCTTATTTGATTTTTAGATTCTTATTTGATTTGTTATATTTATTATTTTAATGCAAAATCTAACTTAACCATCAGAGCTTTTTAAGTTTATTTTGTAGGTCTATGAATTTAAAGATTAAGGTAAAGTCTACATAGTTTATTCATACATAAAAACTGATCTTTACACATTAAATCAAATTTAACATCGATTTACTTCTTTTTGGTGCACATAAATTAGTTGTTACATTGATTTCTAGCTCAAAAATTTGACATTCTAATCAATTTCGACACCGATGTAGAAAAATTATCAATGTTTTTGTATAATCATTTTATTTGAAGCAATCAATTACATAATCGATGCAAAAATAACAAATATTCATAAATTTAGGGGGAGCAATGACTTTTAATTTTTTTTCTTGCTTCCCATGTTTTGTTATTTTTTATGTTTCAAAAGGAGGAGAAAAAGCATAAAGCTTCATTTTAGATGATTTTCTCCCTCAAAATTCTTTTATTTTGAACCTCATCTAAAATTGTTTGTTAAAATCAAAAAGGGAGAGAGGACTAGCCTAGATTACTCTAGCTACATATTTTTCTTGGTTTTAATATTGAAAAATAATTTTATCTAATAATATGCTTTAGTGTTTTTGATTTGTGATTCAAGATTCAAGAGATCCAAGATTAGCTTTTAGGGTTTATTTTTCAATAGGATCATTTGTAAATAAGTTCAAATGATATTTGATATAAATATTTTTAACTAAATAATGAGGTAGAAAAATCACTTAAAGAAAACAAGATTTTATAAAACTGTTTTTTACATCATGAATCGATTTGCACATCAATGCATTGAAGAACTTATGAAAAATTCATATTGCAATCGAAGTTGCAATCAATGCATGAAATATAGATTTGAAAAATTATTTTATCAAAGGTTAGGAAAAATGGCTACTTTGATACAATAATTAATTTCAAGACTGTGAACAACAGACTACACTTCAATTGCCACATCGATTAATTAGTTATAACCACCTGTAATCGATGCGACAAATTGATTTAACAACTAAAAGTTAGTTATTCTGTTACAGATGGTTATAGTAATTATTCAAGCCTAATTGCCTTCCCTATTTAAACAATCTTTCATATTTTTTTCTTCACAATTCAGTGCGAAATCATTTGATAAAAAGCTAAAAACATTTTTCTCTCTACCTCATCAAACTTCTCAGATTTATTCAAGAGTTTCAGATCAAAGATTAGTTGAGTTTATCTTAGATAGTTTGAGATTTTCATCTTAAACACTAGTATTGTATTTTTCAATCCCTTTCTATTCTTTTTGTTTAAGATTTCTAAGATTTACAAATTTGTATAGGTTTAGAAGAGCTTGTTCCAGTTTTTCTAGGTTAGCAAGAAGCCTATTTAAATTCTTGTGTGTTTGTTATTAAACTGGCATTTTAGGAGCCTAGTAAATCCTGATAATTTTTATTTTTAATTTAAGAGGTTTTTCGATTGAGAAAGATCAAGTGAAGTAGACTTGAATTGCGGCTTCAATTCAAGTTGAACCACTTTAAAAACTTGTGTCTTAAACTTTTCTTTCTTCATTTACATTTCGATTGCTCTTGCTGTTAATCTTTAACCTTTGTCATGTTCACACTTACTAGTTATCAATTTTTTGCATATCTCATCAAAAGAAGCATTAATATTTGATAAAGGTGTATACAAATTCCCCAAAAGGAAAAGGGTAAGATCCATTTATTTTCTGCAATTTAATTTTTACTAGGATTGTCACAAATCATGTTAGTTGCACATGTGAATGTTGAGTTTTCTTCAAATAAATTAAATTGATTGAATATGAAATGGGGGTTTTAATGTGAGTAATTACTATAATAAGTAATATCTTATATGGTTTGCAGATATATATACATGTATATTTAATGAATTGAATATCTTACTTCTTTTAGGTGTTTGATATTTAGCTTAACTTGTAGAATCTTTCCCCTAGAATATATAAATATATATATATATATATGAAAATCACCTGCCACACCACAAAAACTTGTTATGTTATGTTATTGGATGATGTAATTAGGTATAGATGTAATTGGATATTAATTTGTGACTTTGTCTTTGGGTTGTTTGTTTGAAGATTACCAAAAGCTGTAATGGTTGCAATCTTGGTGAGGATATATGTAGTCTTAGGTATGTTGCTAAATTTGTTATGTATCAGTTAACTCATGTTTTTTGTAATAGGTAGCTACAATGTTGAAGATTGGTAATAGGAAGTAACTAGTAAGGATCAAAGATTACTGCAAACATGTGATGTTAATGCTTAGAAGGAAATCCACGTGACCCTTATTCAGCTAATGAAGTGTTGGACCATCTGTTTGTAAAATCTTCTAGAATTTTGGCTAGATGGTTACGGAAATAATTTTCTTTATTTTGGTAATGAATGTGGAAGTTAAGAAGTGAAAGATACAGCAGATATGAAATGAAGAGCATGTTGCAATTTTTGTGAATATTAATGGTAGAAATCATTATATTCTTGTTCTTATACTTTTGTCGTGGTTAAATAAATTTACAATCATGATATATGAGTAAGGAAATTATTGTTAAATGATTGCTTTGACAGCAAGTTGTTTCTCTATCTATGTTATTTGGCCTTTTATATCTCTAATTTTAGAGTAATGAAAAGGGAAATAAAACTATAGTAGTCATTCAATTTTGGTTCATTTGTGGTGTGGTGTGGGACCTTGTATGAAGTTATGAACAATGTGCATTAATGCACATTACAACAATGGATGGGAATGGAAGAGTACATGGGATAACAAATTATGAAGTTGACTACTTGAAGTCTTCTTGGTAGGTGGGAAATTCTGTAGGTCAATAATAGCCAAATCAATAATCAATCGATATTTGTACATTATGCTAAGTGGAATGAATATTGAACCAAATGAGAGAGCAAAAAATGTGGTTGTATGGTAGAGAGTTATGTCACTAGGGAGAGAGAGATGTGGTCATGGGTTGGAATAGTGTGTGATGGGAAAGAGAAGCAGATTATCTAGAAGGGGAGAGCTGTGTTTTAATTTGGATTGCTTATAGATGTGATATGAGTTAGAATGGTTTATGATAAGAGAGAAATGTGGTTATTGGTTAGAGTGGCTTTTGATAGGGAGTAAGAGGGAGAAAGGGGGAGAGAGGGATCTAGTATACATTAGTTTTGTGTATGATATAAGAGAGATGTGGTCTAGGTAGGATTGGTTTATGAAGATAGAGAGGGAGATTAAGAAAGAGGGAAAAAGATATGTGATTGTATGTTAGATTGGTTTGTGATAAGAGAAAGAGAATAGGAGGGATGTGATCTACGTTAGAGTGGTGTGTCAGAAAAGAAAGGGAGGGACAGAGAGGAAAAGGAGGGCTATGGTTTACGTTAAAGTGGTTTATGATGAGAGAGTGAGAGGAAGAAAGAGGGAGGAAAAGATGTGGGCTACATTAGAGTCACGTGTAATAGGAGAAAGATAGAGAAATATAGAGGAACAAATATGGTCATACATTGGAATGGTTTATGATAAGGGAGGGGGAGAGAAAAAGATGTGGTCATAGGTTGGAATGGCTTGTGATAGGAGAGTGAGAGGGATAAGTTAAATCAGATAAAGCAAAAAAGTTCTCTCTATTTTTCACACACAAAATGATAGAGAATAATATGAGTTCTATGTTAAAAATAAAAGTGAGAGGGTATTTATAATTGCTGTAATCGACATTTAAAAATAATTGATTTTTAGTTTTTGAATCGATTCGTGAATTGATTTGTAGCAGTTATAACTAATTAATAACTGATTAATCGATTTGTCAATCAATTCTACTTGTGAAAATCATGAAGAAATCCATAACCGAATCAATGCATGAATCGATTACCTTCTGTGTAAAAAGATTGCATAATTGATTCAAAATGTTTTCTAATGTTTCAATAAAAAAATTTTCAAAAACTTTTCTTTATGAATCAATTTAAGAATTGATTCAAGTACATTCCACAAGATTTCTTATATGAATTGATCCGTGGATCGATTCACAAAGTGAAAAATAGTTTTTTTATAAAAGTTTAACTTATGAGAGTGCATTAGAAAATATAGTTAGAAAACATTTGATTTAAACTCATTTTATTTGATTTATTCCAGCCTCAAAAAATTATTTTAGAAAAATATTTGAATCAAAGACTAATTGGATTACACTTACAAAAGATCCTATAAACATCAATAACCCCTAAGACTAGGTTGGATCTCTGGATATATTCAATGTCACTTGATCAACCTTCAGTCTGTAAAATGAATAAACAATTGAACGCATATAGTTAGATCATGACATTAAATAAAATTATTTTTCAATATCAAAACTAAAGAATACATGCTAGTTAGGTTAACAAGGGAGAGGGGGAGGAAGGGATGTGGTCTACATTGGAGTCATGTATGATAGGAGAGAAGGAGAGATGTGGTCATATGTTAGAGTGGTTTGTGTTGGGAAAACTTAATGTTGATGATAGTAACAGAATTATTCATCCAATTAAATCAATATTAAAAATCAAATATACTTTCCTCATTTTGTATAGGAAAACTTAATGTTAATGATAATAATAAAATTGAAATTTTCAGTTACATATTAATAAACATCATAATGAGTTTAACTTTAGTTCTGTAAATGGAAAATACATTTTAAAGTAACATGAGAAATATTATTTTTGTTTCATGTATAAATGAAATAAATATTACTATTTAATTATCATAAAATGAATATAAATTTATCATGATTAAATGAAGGTAATGTTTGAATTTAGATAAATAAGAAATAGTATTTATTTTATATATGCAATCAACATGAATAGGACTATTTTATTATAATATGTAGATAGGAGAGAGTTCATGTTTTATTGTATAAATAGGACTATTTTATTTAGTGAGGAAAATCTAAAAATCGGCTTGAAGACAATGTAAGACCAGTATTTAACAGATTGTTATTGGGCCTATTTTGACTTTTAATTTAGATTGGCTTGAAGTGATAGTTGATTGGGCTGGATTCCATGGTTTGAAAGGTTGTATTAGACCCTAATGATCATTCCATCCATTTGGTGGTAACTTGGGTCAACATTACAAATAACATAGGTGACTTCAAATTGCAATTTCATGTAATGGCCATTGGGAAGCAACGATAATGTCAAAGTCCATTTAAGGTGGGAATAGGTTGAAAGCACATAAGGTACAAAATGTTTTGAGCTTAAGAAGAAGAATGAGTGGAAGGAATGGTTAAGCATATGGAAGGAAGAAGTAGTACGTCATGTTTGTAGGAAGGAGGCCCAGTGTGCATGAGTGGTGGTTTAGTTGAGCCGATTTAGCGAGGCAATCTACCAATCATTTTTGCTAAAGGAGAAGGCAAAGGTAGCATATGCGTGGTGGCTTCCAAACAACCTTAAGAGACCCTTTGGTGTAGGAAGGAAGGCTTACATTATGTTAATCGGGTGAAGGCCTTGGATGTACGATACATAGTTAGACTGTCAACTTCAAGTTAATGGGTACAATGGTGCATTATTTTAGTTGTATCAAGGAAGAAAAGTGGCTAAGGCTGCCCACAGATGATGGAAATTAGGGGAAGCAAGTTGTCGCTGGGACATTAGTTTAGTTTATAGGTACTAGCAATGTGTAATTGGTGATTCTGAAGCTACTAGTTCATATAGTGGAACAAAAGGAAGCCCGTAGGAAATAATGATAATGCCTATAGTGATAAGGCATCATCCAATAACTCGACTAGGCTTGCTCATGATTTACTCATGGGAGAGGACAAAGAGTGGTTACATAGCTTATTTGTTATAGTCATAGCTACTCATTTGATGGCAACATTAGAGCATAAAGATGGCAAGAATAGCAAATGAAGGTTAAGGGTTTAAGGAGTTTAGTTTTAATCACTTTTGTGTTTTGTCTTTCGATTTTGGAAAAATGTATTATGTCACAACCATCTTAGACATAATATATATGGTTATGGAGTGTTGTTAAAGGTTTAATAACCCTAGCACATGTTGTACCCCCAAACTCTTTTAGTGTGATCTCACTTCTCTTATCCTTTTAGCATTCAAATACGAATCCTAGCTAAGTGAATTTGTGATTCCTTAGAGAGCTAGCTCTAAGGAGTTGATTTTCTTACTCTACTTGTTACGTGAACATTAGTGGAGGCTTTAGATTGAATTAGTTCATGTAGATCACCATTAGTCTTGGAAACCAAATTTGAAGGAGTAGATTGGAATCAATCTAAAAGACTTGATCATCAGGCTTGCTAGAGAGTTCATGGAATTACTTAAAGATCAAATTTAGATTTGAAGATCAGGGATTCCAATAATAACACTAAAGAAGGTATAATTCAAATCATTAATTTTATGCTTATTTTGAATTATACAAACCTTTATGAATTAATTTGAAACAATATGATCCAGGCTTAGGGAAAATTTTCTGCACATATTTAATGTTTTTTATCAGAATACGTGATGCTTTGATCTATTTTTCCCAACAAAGTGTTCATGTCTTTGAGCATGAGATGTTTATGTGACATATTATTGATGGATTGACACACTCTTCAAGAGTAGTTGGACTTTCATACTTAGATAAACACTGCATTTAGGATTTAGGTGGTCAATAGTCACTAAATGATCAATGAAAAAAGAAATTTGAACATGAATTTAATTAAGTTTGAAGTTTAGCATGAATATATATATTTACGTATAAGATATGAACTCCATCAACAAATATGAACTAATTGATTTTAATGGAATTATAAATCTTGTGTGATACATAATGTAAGTATCATATGCAATTTTAAAGTTTTAGACTTATATCATTTATATCAATTAAATTAAATTATATGAATTAATTTATTTTATTTCAAATACAAAATCGAGTGTGATGTTAATTGACATAAATTGATTACAATGATTTGTTAGGTAACGCTTACATAATAATTTTTGCCTTCTTTTAATACATTATCGCGTACATGAATAGTTATGAAGAAGTACTTACAATTGGATTGAATAGTTAGTGTTAAGTGGGAAAGTTCTCAACACATTACAATTGGATTCGTTACTGAGTGTTAAGTGGGATAGTTTTGAACTTGTAGTTACAATTTTAAGGTGATAGAGTCATATGTGAAAGGTAAGGGTTCTCATTTAATGAAATGTGCCAAGGTCAAAGCTGTTGGCCAGATTAAGAGATAGAATGGCTACTTTTAGGTGAAAAATCTCATTTATGAGTGTATGTGGTGGGTTTTTTTCACTATGACACCATATTGTCCTAGGCTATTTTAATAATAAACGTACTACATCTCAACTCCATTGGAATGATTGTCGACATCCCATTTCATCCAAGATGATAAATTTTTGTGAGGGTTTTCAATTGGACTATAAGCAACACAAGATTCAAAGACAATCACCGTCTAATGCTAACACATTTGCACTGATGAAACAATATTTACCACCATTTGTGGAGCTCATGATCACTTCTTTGTACTTATTGAAGCCTCCCACTGAAGTGATTGAAAATCGTAAACTTTCAAGACATATTCATCGATGAGTCTAATGCCATCGTCACCAACCACAATTAAGGCTGGCAAAAAGGGAGAACAACATGCTGACCCTTAGCATGCAATGGTAGACCAAACATCTAGAACAGTGGCTAGTCACCCAAAATGCAAAACAACATCCAACCATCATACTATCATTGACATTTTGTCAAAGTTCATGTACCAATTACATTTAGTTTCCACCTTCCTTGTGTTATCCTCTATGATTATATGGCCACAGTAAGATAACTTAATTATGTTGTTATCTTTTTATATGGCCTTAAACCCTAACTTTTGGTTCATTTTAATGATAGGGATTGTTTGAAGTCATATGTCAGCCTCAAGAAGATCATATGCTTGCAAGATAAGCCATCAACTGGGGCTTGGATCAAGGGCCTTTTAAATGAGAAGGTAACTAGTAAAACCTTTCTTTGTGTCTTCATTTATTACCTGTATTTAATATGATGTGTTCTCTTGATTTCAAAATATTGTGTCCAAACTTCAATAGTTGGAGGCTTCTGTTGAGTTACTTAAGGAGAAGATAAGTGTTTTGCCTAACAACATAATAGTGCATGTCACCAACCTTGAGGTCAATCTTACAGTCCACTAGGATGAACTATATGACAAATGCATGGCAACTTTTGTATGTAAGAGGAAGGTGTCAACTTCACCATTGTATGGAACTCTATCCACTGGATAATGAACTATGCAAACCTCTGGTGATTACAATGACTTCATGTTGAAAAAGCTTCTTTTGGATGCATCTAGGATTAGAAAGTGTTACATGAAAGGTAGCAAGAGGAAGAAAGCATTGAAGATGAATACCAAATTTATAAGTATACTTTTACAAGTGTAAGATTATTCGTAAATGGACTTCACCTTTACGACATTCCATCTCTTAGTGGCTTAAGTTTGATTAGGGAGATACCACTACAAGGAAGCACACCATCAGCAAAAAGTAGGTCTCTCTAAAGACCACTGAAGGCACCAACTCGACAATGGTTTCCAAGGAAAAAGGTAGTAAATCATGTTAGGCTTTGTAAGTCTAAGTCATTTATACTTTTCAGTTTTGATGTTGAAAAATAATTTTCGGCTACTGATAAGTAGAAAATGTACCTATAAAAATACTTGATTTTACCCCTTAATTAGTCATTAACTTATGGTTTTTGTTTAACTTT
>JANHAO010013774.1:0-15670 GCA_026873985.1 Saraca asoca | reverse complement strand
AGGATCATCCATCCTTCATCTCCATATTTTGCTGTGAAGTAGAATGCTGGGACAAGCAAGAATCTAGATAAAACTGCAATTAGTACGCCCTTCCTGGATTTCAACTTCAGGCATTCCACAAGGGGAATATATTTTGATATTAGAGCCACGATGTTATACATTGCAATCAAAACAAGTGGGTACATAGAAAGATTGCCGTTAAACAAATCAAGATAATCAATTGGTCATATCATGTCAAAATTATGCAAAACAAAGTAAAAATATAAAACTTGGTATTGGCTCTAATGTAGTATTGAGAACATGAGCATTATTGTCTTTTATGACAAGCTCGAATTGCGCGCTAAATTTCAATATCCAACCCAACCATGATATAGAAAAATTGACTTATCAAGTATGAAAGATAATAGTAACAATCTTTTCAATACTGCCATAGGACACTTGAACTGAAGATATTTCCATAATGTTTTAGTTAGCCTTATCCAAAGCTATTGGATGATAAAAAAAAAAAATTATATATGCTTACATTCCATGAGCCTAATTGATGTGATCCAGTATTTTCATGCAGGAATCCAGGGAAAATTGACAGCGTTAGCAGATATATCAGAAACAAGTCAGCGGCAGAATCAATGTTCTGAAGAAATAATTGTTTGTTGCTCAACCGTTCTTGTTTAGCATCAAATCCAACCTGAACAAATTCCAAAGCATTTCAGGCTAACATAAATTACTTCCATGGGCTTAATGTATTATAAGTTTGACACAAGTTGCATTACTTGTTTGTTTATTTCAGTTTGAATGTCAGCAGAACCAAGGTCAGCTGAAACAGTTTTTGATCCTTCTAATGCTGCCTTTGAACGGTAATACTTCACTATTGACAATTTGCGGAAGTAGATTGAATAGAGAATGATGCACAAAAACCCATTGAATGTTGAGATTGCAAAGAATAGTACTGCAAAATTAATTACTAGTTGTTACCATACAAGTTGAAATTTGACACCAATACAACTGCCACAACAGAACCAACTAAAATGAAAAGAAAAAAGAAAAATTAAGGGTGCCAATACAAGAAACCAATGAAATTCATTAGTATCATTACACTTAAAAAGTAACATAAAAGCGCCCTTGCGAAGCCCATCATGAGATTTCTCAAATGCAATTTTTGTAAGCAGTCTCAAAGCAGAAATTAAAGCACCTGATGCAGCCAACCCAGCAAGGAAGGATTGCAGAATATCAAGTACTATTAATCAGGCAAGAAACATAGGAAAAGAAATTCAAAGATTTTTCAAAAAGAAATAGGAGAAAGGAAACACTGAAACATGTTGAGAATGGAAAGTCTTTTTGCACACATCCTGTTCTCAAACTGAGCTCACATGTCTAAAAGAGTAGCTACATTCAAATGTGAGTCCACTTCTCTCCCAGACATGCGAATCCAGTCTGAGGACACAGGACATAACGTGTTTAAGTAGCATAACTTCATTGAGAATTAGCAGAAGAACAACCTGAATGAACTCGGAGCACATTAAGTAGAGGTCTCCAACCATGCCACATTAGACAAGAGCATCTGGGAGCCCAAAGATAGCAGAAAGTGCACATAAACCACTATAAGGTCCAATTCCACCTTTCCCTGATGTTGCTAGATCCAATTGTCACATAAAATTGCTGAAAGCTATCATGTGCCAGCAGAGTAGGAAACAAATTAAAATTATAAAATTCAGACAGTGAAATTTGAGGAATTGGAAAATTAGCTGTACTTGCAACAAGAACAAGGAAAGTACTGAAAAAGAAAAAGAGTGTATCCGGCTAAATTCCGTAGCCTGGTGTTGATCTTTGACTCATTGTATGCCAATATTGCCATGGTTCCAAGTGAAAATGGCTGATAAATCAGAGTAAGTAGCCTTGCAGGATGATAATCCTTCAGAGCAAAACCAAATCTTACGTCAGAATAATTAAATTCCTTTCGAAATTTTTTTAATTTTGTAGTGTATTCACTTTCATGAATTCACAACCAAATAATGCAAGTGAAATGAAGCATCATATGGAAGACATTTTCAAATTTCATCTAAATCAAATTACTCTACCTATTTTTCTTATTCGCACTGACAAGCCTTCATTTTATAATCATTCTACCAAGAATCTGGCTGCAGGCAGTAAAACTTATATGGACTAGCTTTTGTTCTTTCTCCCTCTTTGTAGGACAACCAATTTATCATGAAACTGTAGACAAACTTTATACAATCATTTCAATTCTGAAGTAATGATAAGTAAGTAATTTACAGGGAATAATTTGTAGTAGTAATCCCCTATTGTCAACATGCTGTTCCAAGAAACAAGGGACCCAAATAGAATAAGGCAAACTGACGTTGCCTTTTACTTTCTTTGCTTGTAAACCTATTCATTAAAAATAATTTTTTTTTGTAGACAAAGCAACAATCTTTCATCTTCGTAACTAATTATTTTTTAAACAAAAATGTCTGAGCATATACCTCAAGCTTCCTTGGTGCCACACTTTCTTCAGCAATGGTCATGACTATTTCCTGGAAAAAAATAGTAACAATTAATAGTTAAGTAATGAGAAATACTTTCTAAATCTTGGGAAAACTACTTGGATTGCCTTCAAAGAGATAAAGAATAAGAATAGAAGTAAGACCCAAAAATAAAAAAAACTTCAAACTAAACCACAAATATTTATATACATCAAGGAAGGTTTGAACCTTTTTCAGTAGCAAAGAACAGAATGCTAACTAATACTCTTCAAACTGAGATTTGGATTTTGGACTGCTAAAACCTGCTTTCAAGCAATGACTATTGAAGAATCAAAGAGAAACAAACATGAGAGAATTCTATTGTACTTGCAGCTGTTTATAAACTTTTTCAGGTGAAGTCGGTGGTAATGCCAATGTAGCTTTTTCTCCACATAATACCACCTTACCGGTCAACGCTGTACCAATCTTTAAAATAGTGTCCACTCAGGCTATCAGTCAAAATAGTATTTATATCACAACATGTGAAGCATTCATATAATAATCATATTAGTAGCATATTATAATGATAGTGTTTTGCTGATTATGATAATGATTAAGTTGGGCTATTAGTTTAGCCATGTTCATAAACTCCAAGTTGCGGTACAAGTAATTTCTTGATGTCCAATGATGTATTGAAATTGAAAGTGATTGCTTATGAGCAGTTGCAAGTAGGGGGTTCTCAGCAATAAACGAAGTGCTTCATCCTTTTTTTCAAAACATATTATTGAAATTGAAAGTGATTGCCTTACACTTCCCCTGGTTGTAAAATGTTGATTTCATATTAGATTAGACATTATTACTTTTTGAGAAACATGGTGCTTAATCTTTTTTTCAAAACATATCAAAATTCAACCAATGAATTAAAAACAAAGTTTAAACACAAACCTGCTATGGGAGCTTCATTTGCAACAGTAGTACTCATGGTTAGTACCTGTGCTCAGATATAAATACCATACAATTTGAAAGTACATACACAAAGAAGTCAAATTTTTTCCCATTGGTTTATGAGTTTTAAATGCTAATTAGTTGCTATTGTTAGTAAATAAATTAATTAAGTGATAGATTTAGATAGGTCAATGAGTTATAGTCATGTTAGAACTCTATTACAATCCTTCTTGATATATATATTTTTATTATAAATACATAAGCCTGCTTCATTGTTGAGTATGGTCTCACAACTTCTTCTCACTTAACATGATATCTAGCACATTCTAAACCTTGGATATCTTCTCACTTCCCAACCTAACCAAACAAAACCTATTCTTTCTCTTCCCTATTCTCCTTCTTTCTCCTTTTGGTGCTGAGTTATGGCAGTTTCTATTTGGAGGCAATTTTCGAATTGCATGTTTGGCAACAAGTATCCAATGTCTATAATGGTTGTTATTCGTCAACTTTGGCGAAAATTGGATTTGTCTATAAGCGTGTGTAGAATAATTCAGATTTTTCTAAAGAGATTCGGAGTGTGTGAGGCAAAAAAAATTAAAGAATTTGGGTTGACAGGGTAGTAGATTGGCGAACGATGGTTTTCCCTAAACAATGTGTGCAGCACACATGCTTTGTTTTTGGCGGCGCTAAGGACCACATGCAGAGGATTCTAGCTACATGCTTCCTCTTGCCACTTCTCCGGCAGCCGACATATTTCCTTGTGTGGTCAAATCTTCAATTGCAAACTCTACTATGGTTTTTCTTTTTTCTTTTTTTTTTTTGACGATTCTAGTATTGTTTTTTCAAAATTTGGTTGAAAAATTTGTGACGACTGACTTCCCTTCTAATCTGAGTATCAAAAACAAAAATTCAACCTTTGAGGACAAAGGAAAATCATAATACAAAATACTCTTTTCAAAGTTAATCCCAACATCTAGTAGAATTATTGACCAAAAGTTAAATGCAGAAAGCAAACAGTATCTTGTTTAGAGGAAAGTTGTTGAATATTTCTTTGAGAGCATTGAATAAGCAGATCACCTTACTTTACATTCTACAGATGGCACAAAAGTTAAATGGATAGAGGAATACCAACATTTGTTTGGCCTCTTTTGTAATACATTGCCAAGTGAAGTTGAGAATAATACTATTCATTGTTAAATAGTCAAAGACGTATGGATTTTTCTTGAGAGGCTTTACTTAAGAAAAGATACTACATCAGATATATAATTTATGCATATCTTTTTCCAGTAAGTGTAGTAAGTTAGTTCATGAATTTTTAAAGAACCTCTCATTGGGATAGAATTATACACATTTTGAAATATCTCAAAAAAGTACCTAGGCATAGAATCTTGTACAAAAATCATGGTCACTATAAAGTAAAAGGCTTTTCTGATACAGACTAAGCAAGATGTCCAATGGATTAAATATCTATGTTAGGATATTGTGTGTTTGTTTGTAGAAATCTTATGTCTTAGAAAAGCAAAAAACAAGCTATTGTATCCCGATCAAGTGTAGAATCTGAATACCAAGTCATGACTCATATTATATATGAGCTTGTATGGATTTCTTACCTTCTTTGTTAATCAGGGATTAAGTCCTCTAGAGTTATGCAATGATGGTGTGATAATTGGGTTATCACTCACATTGTTATAAATCCAGTCTTTTATGAATGAATAAAATATATAGAGGTTGATTGTTATTTTGTTAGGCAAAAATTTTATAAAAGGGTTATTGATCTTAGATATATTAGAACAGATACTTCAGGAAAAATAGGTTGATGATATTTATAATAAGTTGAGACTGTTTGATATCTATGCTCCAACTTAAAGGGAAGTGTTAGTAGATAGGCCTAAATAGGTCATTGAGTTATGGACCTATTAGAATTCTATAGCAATCTTACTTAATGTATATATTTTTATTATAAATACACATACATTTTTCATTGTTAAGTATGGCTTCACAAGTTCTTCTCTCTTAACAGCTATAAACTAGCTTAAAAATTGAGAGAATGGAGCTAGAGCTAGATACAACAAGAAAATGAATCAAATATCTTAGTATTAAAACAAAAAGCGAAAGAGAGAAAGAACTGCATCCCATAGATTTTTATCAAAGCCAAGTATAATCTTTCTCTTTCAAGGTAGAATAGAATATGAAACTAAAATTCTGGAAAATGATAAGCCTCAACATGCAATATAATGTTCAAAGCCATTGCGAGTCAAATTACATTGCTTCAGCTTTAAATTCAGCTTTCTGCTTCTATGCATAAAATGGAAATTAGCTCATCTATTATCTCTCTGTGAAGATTCTTTTTCAAATTTAACAGAAACTTGCAAGCTGAGCTGAGTTCAAACTCAAAGCAAAGAAAACTTCACGGTGGGAAAAAAGGGTCGCTTTTGAGATCTACCTCTAGCTATTGTTAATACATGTACTTACTTCAGCATCCTTAGTGGTTGCATTTTATTCTTTTTCAACATTTGTCAGCAAAAATGTTCAATGTACAGAAAATGCACTATCTTTGGCAATTGGCCGCAAAACCATAGTACTCTCGCCCTTGGGTCACTAAAACCAAGGTTTGGGCATTTAATGCAAAAGAAAAAAAAAAAGCAGATATGATGCAGCAAAGCCCATTTTTGGAAAATTAAAAGTTTACAACTTTCCAATTATAGACCATTTCATACTTGGGATACAAAGGGAAATTCAATGTAAAGTTCCAAACTTATAGAAGTCCAAGCACAGTGAAATGGATTTGATTTTATTGATATGATTACAATCTACATTTGATGTTTGTTCGTTCTAGAATCCTGATTTTCCTATGAGCCACAACAACTCCAGCAAATATGCCTCCTAATAGGCACAACACAAGCAAATTGCCTAATACATTTTGTTCAGGATCCTACAAAAACCACAAACCCCATAGCACAACCTTCATCAGTAATTGAACCGATTGACAAAATCAACAGCAGGAAATGCTTCTTGGACACATCCAAAGCTTCCCTTACACGTGTGAGATACAGTGAGATAACCATTGGTGAGCCCCTGGAAAGAGTTGAGGAGAATCATCCATCCTTCATCTCCATATTTTGATGTGAAGTAGAATGCTGGGAAAAGCAAGAATCTAGATAAAACTGCAATTAGTATGCCCTTCCCGGATTTAAACTTCAGGCATTCCACAAGAGGAATATATGTTGATATTAGATCCACAATATTATACATTGCAATCAAAACAAGTGGGTACCTAGAAAAAATCACCAATAAACACATCAAGATGATCAATTGGTCATGTCTTGTAAAGATCATGCAAAACATAGCAAAAACATAGAAGCAAGTACTAGTCCTTGCCAAGAAGGAAAACTGGATACTATTGTCTTTTGCATCAAGGTTCCTTCAACTATTTGTAATGCATGCATAACCTCCTAAGCTATAAAAATGTGTATATGCTTTATCTAAACTTCATAAATCATGCACATAACCCCTTATTTTAACTTTTTGTCACTAAATAAAATAACCCATCTGCTTAGTATATAATTAATTAATACAATAAAATAGATATTCATCCTTTAAGAATTTTGTTGCAATGTAAAAATTGGTGATGGTAAACATCTTCAACTTCTAAGATTGAAACTCAAACATTCACAATTGATGAATTTTGGGAATGAAGATACGTTGGACTAGAGTTCCAAAGTTTACAAATGATATATTTGAATAATAAAGTTGCATTTTGTAGTGTTAATTAGTCACTTAATAGGAAAATGTTTTATTTCATTAAGTTTAGTGAATAATAGGATAACAAAAAGGGTTTAGTGCACAATTTATGAAGTCTAAGAGGACTATTTGCACATTTTCATAATTTGGGGGGTATGCACGCATTGTGAATAGTTGTATTACCCTTTATTTTTGTTAAGAAAGAGAAAAAGAGAAAAAATATTATGAATCCATACTTAACAATAAGTCAGACATATGTATTTATGTGTAAGATATATACATGAAATAGAGTCGTAATAGATCTATAATTTATTGACCTATCTAAACTTATCACTTATCCTACATAGACTTATCACTTATCTAATCATAGACTTATCACTTTAATTAACCTATTCACTAATACTCCCCTTCAAGCTGGAGCATAGATATCAAACATGTCCAGCTTATTACAAATATCGTCAACTCCTTTTTCCAATAGTGCCTTTGTAACCAGTAAGTTGATCCTTAGTTTTAATATGCCTAAGATCAAATACTTCTTCTTGGAGTTTCCACCTAACAAAATGACAATCAATATCTATATGTTTTGTTTGCCCATAAAAAATTGGATTTGTAATAATATGAGTAGCAACCCGATTATCACACCATAACTACATAAGTCCAGAGGACTTAATCCCAAGTTAACAAAAAAGGTAAAAAAATCCACACAAGTTTAAATGTAACATGAGCCATAGCCCGATATTCAATTTTTGCACTTGATTGAGATACAACAACTTATTTCTTACTTTTCTAGGACACAAGATTTCTGCCAATAAACACACATTATCCTAAAGTAGATCTTCAGTCCATAAGACATCCTGCCTAGTCTGCATTAGAAAAGCCTTTTACTCTAGAATGGATATAATTTTTGTATAAGATTCCACGAGCAGTTGCTTTCTTCATATATTTTAATATGTGAATAATTGCATCCCAATGAGAGGTTCTTGGAGAATTCATGAATCGACTTACTACACTAACTAGGAAAACAAATCTCAAGCTTAGTGATAGTAAGATAGTTCAATTTTCTCACTAACCATCTATATCATTTTGGGTCTTCTAATAGTTCTCCGTCTTCCAATCCAAGCTTAATATTTGGAATCATAGGGATATCACATGGTTTGGTCACAAGCAAACCGGTTTCATTCAAAGATCAAGCACATGTTTTGTCTATGACAAAAGAATTTTTTGCTTATTTCAAGCAATCTTAATACCCGAGAAGTACTGAAGTTCTCCTAGGTCCTTAGTTTGAAATTTGATTTGGAAGAAAGTGTTCAATTTTGAAATGCCCAAACTATGACTGCCAATAATCACAATATCATCCACATAGATAGCCAGAAGAATACAACAAGAATCTGATTGTTTATTTTAAAAAAAAAAAAAAGAATGATCATGGTCACTTTTTTACATCCTAAATTCCATTACCATATCACTAAATTTTCCAAACTAGCCATGAAGAAGTTGTTTTAATCTATACAAAGACTTTTTCAACTTGCACACTTTGTCTTTTTTATACTCCCCCTGAGCAATAAAACCAAGCAGTTGCTCGATATACACTTCCTCAAATAGATCACGAAGGAGAAAAGCATTTTTCATACTTACCATGCAATAAAGGCAAAACATCTTAAGTTTGATCGGCCTTAAGAACCATCATTTCTTCTTCACCCATCATGAGAAAGTGTCTTTGAAACTAACTTAGGAACAGTAATAAAACCTAATTAGGCAATAAAAGATTATGAAGAGATTGGTAAAGATGAATAAAACACAAAGATGAAAATCGAGTAAGGGTGATTATGGGTGCATTTCTGAGTGCAACTACGAATACCTTTTCGTTCAGCAATAGACAAATCAAGATCAGAATACATAGGAAGAAAGAAGCCAATGGGGGAGACGAAGCTAATAGGATGTTTGTAACAAGCGCTGCACCTAATGTCTCAATAATGATAGAAGGATAAACCGCATCTATTACCTACACTCTAGGAGAGTAAACATATTTAATGGAAGGAGGAATCCAAGTTTTAGTGGAAGAGACCTAATAATCCTAATGAGTGGAATGCATCAGAAAATGTTCCTCAATAGATTCAAGATCTAACACCAAGCAAGAAGACTGAAAAGATCCAAAAAATGGAGTTGACTCAAAGAAAATAATATCAGAAAAGACAACATAACAACCTAATTTAAGGGAATAACATTGATTCCCTTTTTAAGTTTGAGAGTATCCAAGAAAGACACATTTCAAAGATTGATAATCTAACTTAGAAATTTGAGGATCATGATCTTGAACAAAACATGTACAACCAAGATACACGTGGAGTATGGGAAACAATGTCTGAGAAGGAAACAAAAGAGAATAAAGTACTTGATCATTAAGAATTGAAGATGGCATTTGATTGATCTAAAAATAGGTTGCAGTAACCACATCTATCTAGAACACCACCTCTAATAGGTGACGATTTTTTCTTTTAGCTACTCCATTTTGTTGTGAAATAGCTACAAAAGATGATGATGAACTATACCATTCTATGACAAATAAGAAGAAAATTTTACTGAAAAGTATTCTTTAGTATTATCACTTTAGAAGTTACATATATGCGTTTGGAATTAATTTTTAATTTCAATATAAAAGGCACAAAAAATATCAAATAGTTTTGATTGACTTTTCATTAAATAAAATCAAATAACTATTAACTAGTCATCAACAAAAGTAATAAAATAATGATAACCAAATGTGGAAATAACAAGACATAAACCCCAAACATCTAAATGTGCTAACTCAAAAAGGCATGCAACCCATTTATTGACTCAAGGAATATAAGACTAACGATATTGTTTAGCAAATTGTCATGACTCATAATTTAAAGTAAAAACAAAACTCAAGCTAGGACACAATTTTTTTAAAGATGCTAAACAAAGATGACCCAAGTGACAATGTAACTAATGTGGAATGAGGATAGCAGATGCAACAATTGGCTAAGGAACTTTTTCATCAGACATATACAACCCACTAGATTCATATCCCCCATCAAAAATCTTTTTCATCAAAAGATCTTAAAAAATATAATAACCAAGAAAAAAAGAAAATACCACAATTATAGGTACGTGTTAATTAACGGACAGAAAGTAAATTGAATAGAAACTTGGAAAGATATAAAACATTGGATAAGGAAATATTAGATGCAACATTAACTATACCATTTCTAACAATAGAAGTAGTAAACCTATTAGCTAAAGTAGAATAAGAGACAGAGAAGTTGTGAAAAGAAAACAAGATACCTATATTGCCTATCATATGATCTGTAGCACCTGAATCAATAACATATCTAGTATTGGAACTGGAAAGACATGTAGTAGGATTACTTGTTTGAACCATAATGATAGTGGATTGGATAGGTGATGACTATTAAGAGACCTAAAATTAAATATATCGAGCATACTCCTCTTCAAATATGATTATTCCATGAGTAGGCTTAAACTCTAGTGCAAGAGTACTAGTTGTAATACATGCAAATCAAGGTAGTAAATTTTTTTAACTTGGGATAATTTCTCTTGATATGACCAGGTTCTTTGCCATAATGATAAATGTAAGCATTATTGGAATCATGTCCTCTTCCTCTTCCTCCTCTACTACTACCATAACCCCCTCTAAGACTGAATCTAATCAAAGCAGATGACTCACCAGGAGTTGTAAATTAAGAAAGCACATCTTCAACATTTCAAAGAACATGATAAAATGCATTGACTCATATAAGTGGTTTATAATTAGTTAAGATGTGTTAACAGGTAGTGTTAAGTTTAGGGGGTAGAGTCATAAGAAAACATAAGGCTCCCAATTGTTCCTATTAAGTACGCATCATGTCAATGTCCGTAGTGATAGGAATAAAAGTATTCCACTATTCAAAGAGACGATTAACATCAGAATATATTTGTGAAATATTTTTACCTTTCCCATCCAATTGAAACAAGGATACACATAAATTATATATTAGATACAAGTTATCTTATCCTAAGTAAAGCCTCTCAAGGAAAGTCCACAAATCCTTGACTATTTTGTAATGAATAGTATTATCCTCGACTTCACTTGGCAAGGTATTACACAAAAAGCCAAACAAATGTTAGTCTTCCACCATCCATTTAAATTTGGTGCCATCTTTATAAGGATTCGAAGTAAGGTGATCTACCTTTTCAATACCCTTGAAGAAATATTCAATAGCTTTTTTCTAAGCAAGATACAATTTGCCTTTTGCATCCAACTTTTGGTCAGTAATTCTAGCAAATGTTGGGATCAAATCTGAGAAAAGGATTTTGCATTCTAATTTTTGTTCACCCCAAGGTTGGATTTTTTTTTTTGGTGCTCAGATCAGAAGTAGGGTCAACCATCACAAATTTTTCAACCAAAAACCTAAAAAAAGGCACCAAAATTACTAAAAAAAAAAATAGAAAAACTACATCATGACTTTCCAAACCAAAGATCCGACCGTACATGGAGGTGCGCTGGTTGCCAAAGAAGCTACAAGAGGAAATGTGTCACCAAAAAGTGCTTCATGTGCCGCTAGAATCCTCTGCGTGTGGTCCTCACACGCCACCTAGAACAAAGCATGTGTGCTACACACACCACCCAAGGAGATTCGTCGTCCGCTGATTTATTGCATTGTCAACCCAGATTTGTTTTTCTCTATTTCATGCAATCCAAATCTCTCTAGAAAAATTTGAACTTTTTTGCACACACTTCTAAACATATCCTATTTTTGCCAAAATTAATGACTACCAGCTACCACAGACACTATATCCAAATGCTGGATACTTACCATCAAACATGCTATTTTGAAAATTGCTACTAGATAGAAATCGTCATGACTCACAGCATCAAAAGAAAAAAGATAGAGAAGAAGAAGAAGGAAGAGAAAGAATAAGTTTTGTTCATTAGGTTGGCAAGTGAGAAAATATCTAGCATTTAGAAGGTTTTAGATACCATGTTAAAAGAGAGAATATATTATGAAATTATGCTCAACAATAAGCCAAAAATATGTATTTATAATGAAAATATCTATATCAAGTAGGATTAAAATAAAGTTATAATAGGTCTATAATTTATTGATGTTTCTAGACTTATCACTTATCTAATTCTAGACTTATCACTTAACTAACATATTCACTAACATTATGAATTAAGCTACTCTTGACACCATGTTATTGAGGAAAAAAAATGGAGGAGAATGTAGCAACCGTAACCCTTAAATTAGGTTAGACATAACGTATATATTTATATCTAAAAAATTATAGCAGCAAAACATAAAAAAAATTAAGGAACTAATAATCAAGTCCAATAAGAGACCTTTCTTAACACTAATTATTATAATGATTAAGTGGGCTATTAGTTTAGCCATTTTCATAGACTCCAAATTGCAGCACAAGTTATTTTTTTTTATGCCCAATGATGTATTGAAATTGAAAGTGATTGCCTTATGAGCAGCTGCAAGTTGGGGGTTCTCTGCAATAAACAAAGTGCTTAATCTTTTTATCAAAACATATTATTGAACTTGGAAATGATTGCCTTATACTTCTCTGGTTGTAAAATGTTGATTTCATATTAGGTTAGACATTATTATTTTTTGAGAAACATAGTCCTTAATCCTTTTTACAGAACCTATCAAAATTCAACCAATGAATGAATACAAACTTTAAACACAAACCTGCTATGGGAGCTTCATTTTCAACAGAAGTACTCATGGTTAGTACCTGTGCAAAAATATAAATATCTCACTAGTTGAAAGTACATACTCAAAGAAGTCAAATTCTTTCCAATTTGTTTGAGTTTTGAATGCTAATAAGTTGCCATAAACCAAATCTAATAAAATTGAGACAATGAATTTAGATACAACAAGAAAATGAATCAAATATCTCAGTACTAAAATACAAAGCAAAAGAGTGAAAGAACTGCATCCCTTAGATTTTGAGAGAAGACAAATACAATCTTTCTCTTTCAAGGTAGAGTAGAATATGAAACTAAAATTCTGGAAAATGATAGGCCTCAACATGCAATATAATGTTCAAAACTGTTGCGAGTCAAAATACATTTGCTTCAACTTTAAACTCTACCTTTCCCTTCCGTGTATAAAATGGAAATTAGCTCACCTATTGTCTCTCTGTGAAGGTTCATTTTCAAATTTGACAGAAACTTGAAAGCTGGGCTGAGTTCAAACTGAAAGCAAAGAAAACTTCACGGTGGTAAAAAAAGGGTCGCTTTGAGATCTACCGCTGAAGCTATTTTTAATACATGTACTTACTTCTGCATTCTTAGTGGCTGCATTTTGTTCTTTTTCAACATTTGTCAGCAAAAATGTTCAATGCAAAGACAAGGCACTGTCTTTGGCAATTGGCCGCAAAACTATGGTGCACTTGTCCTTGGGTCACTAAAGCCAAGGTTTGAGCATTTAATGCAAACGAAAAAAAAGAAAGGCAAATATGATGCAGCACAGCCCTTTTTTGGTAAATGAAAAGTTCATAAATTTCCAATTATATACCATTTCATACTTAGTAAAAGTCCAAACACAGTGAAATGGATTTGATTTTATCATTATGACAATATACATTTGATGTTTGTTCTAGAATCCTGATTTTCCTATGAGCCACAACCAATCAAGAGCAACTCCAGCAAATGTGCCTTCTAGTAAGGCACAGCACAAGCAAATTGCCCAATGCATTTTGTTCAGGACCCTGCAAAAACCACAACCCACAACACAACCTTCAGTAATTGAACCAATTGACAATCAACAGCAGGAAGTGCTTCTTGGACACATCCAAAGCTTCCCTCACACCTGTGAGAGGTGGGATCCACACAAAGTATAGGTCTCGCCGAATCACAGGTGCTAAAGCTGGACATATGTAGGTAGCTTTACTCATCATGAGTTTTGGGTTTAATAAACAGTACCTTGTGGCTTTTGGGTGCCACTGTGTAAACACACACAGTGAGATAGCCATTGATTGGTGAGCCCCAAGAAAGAGGTGAGGAGGATGAGCCCCAAGAAAGAGGTGAGGAGGATCATCCATCCTTCATCTCCATATTTTGCTGTGAAGTAGAATGCTGGGACAAGCAAGAATCTCAATAAAACTGCAATTAGTATGCCCTTCCTGGATTTCAACTTCAGGCATTCCACAAGGGTAATATATGTTGATATTAGATCCACAATATTATACATTGCAATCAAAACAAGTGGGTACCTAGAAAAAATCACCAATAAACCCATCAAGATGATCAATTGGTCATGTCTTGTAAAAATTATGCAAAACATAGTGAAAATATGGAAGCAAGTACTAGGCCTCGCCAACAAGGAAAAGTGGATACTAATGCCTTTTGTATCAAGGTAAATTATATAAAACTCACTTCAACTATTTGTAACATGCACACAATCCCCTAAGCTATAGAAATGTATATATGTCCTATCTAAACTTCAAAAGTCATGCACATAACCCCTTCTGTTAACTTTCTGTTTACTAAACTTACTAAAATAACTCATGTGCTTATTATATGATTAATTAATACAATAAAATAGATATTCATTCTTCAAGAATTTGGTTGCAATGGAGAAGCTGATGATGGTAGACATCTTCAACTTCTAAGGTTGAAACTCAACATTCACAAATGATGAGTTTTTAGAATGAAGATACGTTGGACTAGTATTCCAAAGTTCATAAACAGTAGATTCCATTAATAAAGTTGCATTTTGTAGTGTTAATTAGTAACTTAATAAGGAAACGTCTTATTTTATTTAGTGAATAATAGGATTAGTGCACAGTTTATGGAGCCTAAGATGACTATTTGCACATTTTCATGATTTGGGGGTTATGCATACATTGTGAATAGTTAAGAGAGGATTTTGCGTAACCCTTCATATTATAACAAGCTAGAAACTATGCCTGACATTTTGGCATCTAAGTATTTAATTCAACCATGATTTAAAGAAAACTCATGACTTGTCGTAATTTCATGCCTTGTAGAAAAGCAATTGGATGAGCAAAATTTTTGGTGTAGATTACATACCATGACCCTAATTGATGCGATCCAGTATTTTCATACAGGAATCCAGGGAAAATTGACAGCGTTAGCATATAAATCAGAAACGCGTCTGCTGCATGATCAAAATTTTGAAGAAATAATTGTTTGTAGCTCAAGCGTGTTGGTACCAAAAGAATAAAAAGAAGAATTTTTGAGAAGAATATTGGAGAAGAATATGAGAAAAGAGAAATTTATTGATCACAATTTTAACCTCAATACACAAAAGAACTCTCTATCAAAACTCCCAAGCTTGCTAACTTATTTCTCTTCCTCTCTCTTTAAATGTCATACAAGGCTTGAACCAAACTATATTTCTAGGCAAACTATCCTAATAAGATAAGGAAAAAACTCTTTAAACTTTATCCTAATAAATTAACATTATCTTCACAAAAAAAACTTATAGTCCTATCCCAACACATCAACTTTATTTATCCTTTTT
>JANHAO010013773.1:0-15672 GCA_026873985.1 Saraca asoca | reverse complement strand
TAATAATAATAATTGATTTCAATTAATTAATAATATGAAATTAATATTTAAAACATAACGGGTTATAAAACCTGCCTAGGACTGCTTGGTAAATGTCGACCTGGGACTGAGACTGGGATTGGTACTGGTACTGTAGTAACCCGACCTGGTAAAAAAGTAGTCCGACCTGGGACTGACCCGACGTACAATTTTTATCCGTTGGGTTAACCTGGTAGAACCCGTTAGCCCGTTTTAACAGATCTAATTTTCAGCTCTTAATTGATTGATATCATTCACAAATGATTTTTAAGTTCAACCCGGTGTTACTTTATGCTACAAGTAGAGTAGTGCAATCCGGTATTATAAATTTCTAATTTAATCAACCGCGACAACCAAACCATCAGTCATCTTATATTTTTTTTCCTTAGATTGAAATGTGATTAAAAAAAGCCTTAAAAAAAGAATTAGTTATTATTAAGATTTTATTAATTATTTATCTTTATCATTTTCTTTTAACTTTTTGAAAATTGAAAGAAAAAATTTTAGAGTTAGAAAATAAAATTTTAAATAATCTTTTAAAATTAAGATTCTATTATCCTGCCTATCCTATTATAATTTTATAATTATAATTATAATTTTTTTATTGAGATTTCGTTATTATTTGACTTTAGTCTTTTTACCTATGAATTTTTAAAAAATAGACAGAAATCAAATAATTAAATCTCAATTAATTTTTAAAAATTAAACTTCTATAATTATTAAGTATCTATCATTATCTTTATATTGAATATAAATTTTTTAATTTTTTGATAGATTTGACCGTTTATTGTTAAAATATTTTATCTCTTTTACTAAATTATATTTTCTTATAATTAAATAAAATTTTAAATATTTCATAATATATTAAATAAGTAAATATTTATATTTATAATAAATTAATATACTTTTAAATTATTTTACAACTATTATTACAAGTATGCATTATATGTAAATTTTATTATCGTTTAACATAATTTATATGAATTAATAAATAATTGATATTCACATCTTATAATTAAATTGTGTATCACATGAATATTAATTTAGTAAAATATTTTTAAAAATGGTCATATATAATAATAAGCAATTTTTAAAATAAATTATATTGAACAAATTTCTAGTTATGTAGTGAAAATTAATATCCTTAAAGTTATTATCATTTCATCTCTAATTAAAACAACATATAAGGCTGAAAAACAAAAAGCACTAACACAATATTTTTATTAAAAAAACTCATTTTCATTTTCAGTTTCCTTACATTTTAGATGCATTGTAATATGGACTTTGGGCCCACCAATTTATAAATGAGAGTGAACGAAACAACGAATGCTGTTGATTTCCACGAATTTCTTACGCTTTGTCAGGGATGGAATGAAATATGGTTAGTTAAATTACTATGTTATCCGATGTTTTCTATAATTTTATGTCTTTTTTTTTTAAAATAGGTAGATGTTGGATACAATCTAATCCTTAATATGAGACATGTAAAGAAAATATAATAAATTATAAAATTAAAATTTAAGAGTAATTAAAATTATCTGAAATGATATTAGATGTTGAAATTATCTCAAATCTTTTTGTATTAGCTTAAATAGAGAAAATTAAATACTGACAGTAGAAAGGAATAGAGCCTTCCCCTGTGTATATAAATAAGATGAGTCAGGACTACCCATCATGACAAGTCAAAAAAGCATGGAATTCAATATTTACATAAGTCCAGCTCAATGATTACAATCACAAAATGGATTTTATACCAACAAGTTCAATTAATATGACATCTAATTAATATAAAACTTTATTGTATTATGTCAGTTCAAATTAAAAAATTTTAATAGATGTACTTTAAAATCCAGAAGTAGATAGTTAGAATCTTGTTTCATTTATAATTATGTATTTATCGTTAAAATTTCATCTAATTTTATTAAAATTAATTTAAATTATTATTTGTGCGTGGCACATAAATGGAAATGAAGATTATGATTTTTTGTTTCTCCCGTCATTTCCCAAAGGAAAATGCTAGTGAGGTTTTAGAAATGGGGAAATCCTCAGGATAGAAGCACTTGCAGGAATTATTTGATTATGATAGATTCTTATCCTTAATATCTTCAAAATGAAAAAGTCGACCATCAAAGCCAAGGATTTCAGAGGATAATTTGATGGTTAAATTAATAATATAAATAAAAAATATAAAAAATGAGATTAAGTGTCCTCTTATTAAGAGTATATATTTTAATTTATATAAATAAATGATACATAAATTAGTGTTTTAAGCTGTTAAATTGATATTCACCTGTCATTTTAATTCATCTTGTCTAGGTGAGTTTTGTAGGCATCTCTTTGTGGCGCAGAATCAAGATGGATACCCTATTAGGAAAAAGCTATGTTCCACAATTTCTTAGTTTGTCCGCTAAGTAAAGCATCAAATGATGACAAGGATAATATGAAATGAAAGATAAAGAAAGACGCAAGATAAGTATTCGCACAAAGCAAGGATCAGCATTTCTTCACCTGTCATGCATCCATTATATTGCCATTTTTTTTTATACTTAATTTAATATAAATATAAAATAAAGATAAATATAAATTTTCTATACATATAGATCTTAGATAGATTTATACATGTCATTTTTACAAATTGACATTATCAAATATTTTAGAAAATATGCAAGGGTTAAGATATATCACATTAAAAATTGATGTACCAAATTAATTTACTCAAGTTATATATATTAGTCAATCTTTACATGACATTTTCATTATTAATTTTAAAAATAAGAGTAGATAATAAACATACTTCTAGATAAGAAAATATTAGTAGATCACCAAAAAACAGAGGACTATTTCAGTTATCAATAAAAAAACTTAAATTTAAGAAGGTTTATTTAAGGAGAAGTGAAACCTCGAACTATCATCGGAGTGATAGAAGACAGCTTCAGTTGGCCAACGACGTCGTATAAGTGCGACAATTGCTATAAATCACCACCTTAGCGGAGAGTTCAATTTTCATAACTCCGCTCTTTGCTGCTTAATTTGGTGCTTCTCTGTGATTTCAGAAAATGGATAAATTCAAAGGACAACCTCGTCTTCCGAAATTCGCCGTCCCCAAGCGCTACGACATAAGACTCAAACCCGACCTCGTCGCATGTCGTTTCGCCGGTTCGATCGCCATCGACACCGACGTCGTCGCCGCTACCAGTTATATCGTCCTCAATGCCGCTGACCTCTCCATTAGTAGCGACGCAGTATCCTTCACGAACCGAGATTCTTCTAAGGTATAAATTTATGTTTCAACTAAAGACTCAAGTACTTTTTTAAAAACTTTTTTTACCGATGAACGAACAAGGTTGCGTGACTGATGCAGCCATTTTTTATTGCAGAACCAAAAATTTTTTAGGACCAGAATTTCCTGTAAAGGGTTGTTGAATGTTTAGTTTTTGTTTTGATTTTTAGAGTCCACAATACGAACAGTCTATAGTCGAGTGTTGGTCAACTCTGGCTAAGAAAATTTCAGATGGAAACTTGTGATTCCGTAAATGATTTCATTTGCCGGCCCATTCATTTTTGCGATTTAAGGTTTGAGAATTTTCTCATTGATACTAAATCATCATCAGATTGGCAGAACTAAAGTCCAAGCAATTGAATAGATCCATGATTGATTTTAGTTGTTTGTTTCCGATAAATGCGGACGGACAACAAGTCTGACATTTACAAAGGGAAGTTCTTTTACCCAATTTCTGAGGATTTTGAAGTCGAGTATAATTGACTTTGCCATTTTAAGATTTGTAACTAGCTCTCATTTGTTGGTAGTTGAGAAATAGTGCTCGAGATGATTTACATATAATTGATTGTGCAGTTTTGGCATTCGCTTTAGATTACCTGATAGACTGAAAGTATCCCTGTCCAGCTGATATAAAATGAATGGATGTCTAAGCAGGTTATCAAGCCTTCAAGAGTTGAACTGTTTGAAGAAGATGAGATTTTGGTATTGGAGTTCCATGAGATCTTACCAATTGGGTTGGGTGTCTTGGCAATTCAATTTGAAGGTACTTTGAATGACAGAATGAAAGGGTTCTACAGAAGGTAAGAGTTATTAGAATTCATTGTTATCAGAAAATTGCTAATAGAACCCAGAAAGCTTAACTTGAAGTCAGCTTGAGGCTGGATTTTGATTATGTTATTTATTATTGATTCTTTTATTTGGAATTTTTTATGTAATTCATTATAGAATACCATGAGTATCATATACTTATTCTCAGTTTTAATTTTTTCCCTGTAAACAAGATGGATCACAATTCACTAAGCTGTCATATCCCAGTATTTATTGCAAATTAACATATATGGATCTTTTCCTCCTCTATAGTACCTATGAGCATAATGGTGAGAAGAAGAATATGGCAGTTACCCAGTTTGAACCAGCTGATGCCCGGAGATGCTTTCCTTGTTGGGACGAACCTGCTTGCAAGGTCTGTCCCTTTGTCTCGACTTATTTTCAAACAAACTTTCTTCTCCTATTGATATGGGTACATTTTTCTGTTTCCACAAAGCAAGCTTAGGCTTTGAATAAATAAGCTGCCTTGTGATTCTTGGCTCCGTGATTAAAATTACACTAACCAATGATGGATAGGTTGGGGTTAGACCGTTTTCACTGGTGGTTGATCTTGCAGGCTACTTTCAAGATCACACTTGATGTACCTTCAGAGCTTGTAGCAATTTCCAACATGCCAGTTGTTACAGAAAAAATAGATGGGAATCTCAAAACAGTTTCATATCAAGAATCACCAATCATGTCTACATATTTGGTTGCAGTAGTTGTTGGTTTGTTTGATCATGTGGAAGATCATACCTCTGATGGTAAATTCATGCTTACTATATATGATTTAGATAGTCTTAGACCTAGTATTCTTAATGCAGTTTAATATTTCTACAGGGATCAAAGTCCGAGTATATTGTCAAGTTGGCAAGGCAAACCAGGGGAAATTTGCACTAAATGTTGCTGTGAAGACATTGGAACTATTCAAGGAGTAAGTTTTGAACCTGTAAAATCCTTTTGCTTCCTTGTCTTATAATTTTCAGTAGTCAACTGACAATGATAATTGAACAGTTACTTTGCCTGCCCTTATTCTCTACCAAAATTGGATATGATTGCAATCCCTGATTTTGCTGCTGGAGCCATGGAGAATTACGGTTTGGTTACATATCGGGAGACTGCTTTGCTCTATGACGATCAGCATTCTGCTGCTTCCAACAAGCAGAGGGTAGTCTGCTTAGCCACAAAATTGCTTTTCTTGTAGTAACTTTGTTTAAAATTATCTCACTTCAAAACTAGATTTCTGATAACTAGCTTTGTGATAACTCTTGATTGTTGTAAAGGTTGCAACTGTTGTAGCTCATGAACTGGCACACCAGTGGTTTGGAAATCTTGTTACAATGGAGTGGTGGACCCATCTGTGGCTGAATGAGGGGTTTGCAACATGGGTATGTATATTGATTTGGTAACGTGAATGAGGTGGTGCACCTATTCACTTATCATTGTTAACTGAGTATGCCCATTGATTTTCAAATTTCCATTTTTAATTGAAGTAACTGACATTTTTTTTTATGTTCTCAGGTTAGTTATTTAGCAACTGATAGCTTGTTCCCCGAGTGGAAAATATGGTCACAATTTCTTCAGGAATCTACTGAAGGTCTTAGGTTGGATGGGCTTGCAGAATCTCACCCTATTGAGGTATTGTTTGATTCTAGTTTTTCTTGGTTTTAATATGCCTTGCGTAATTAGGCTTCTTTCAGCCGACTTTGTGTTACAATTAGTTATATAAGTTTAAGTACTTAAAATATTATTTATATTTAATTCAATTTATGCATTTATATAATTTTTTTTATATTAAACACAAATAAATCTGATCTTTTCATTGCACCTCTTGGCAAGAATTTAACAGGCTGTCGGATTTGTTTATATAGTATATTTTTAATTGTCATAAATGTTTTTGCAGGTAGAGGTAAATCATGCTGGTGAGATTGATGAAATATTTGATGCAATAAGTTACAGAAAGGGTGCATCTGTAATCAGGATGCTGCAAAATTATCTTGGTGCTGACTGCTTTCAGGTCAATACCTGGTCTAACTTCTTTAAGAAGCAATGCATATTATTAGTCAAGTTTTCACAATCCACTAAATAAGGGCCTACAATAATCATGTGTACAAGACTGCAACAAGTTACATAATAAAGTCATGATACAAGTACACTTTTGTTGAGAGTTCATTTAGGGTTTTCTGTTGACTTGATTAATTTGTTTTACTGTTTTAAATTGGGCTGGCCATGTATTTAGTGTGATAACAAGATCAAGTGTTCTCTTTTCACATTAATAATCATTGAATTTAATAATTAAAGGCGTTTGCAGATAATGTAGTTTTGTGATGATATAAAGATTCTTGAAATAGTGTCTTTACCTGTTTTATTTCTTTAATCATACAAAATAAGATTGATTTCCTTATCACATTGATGTAAATTTTACATTGCTTGTTCATATACTCAGAGGTCACTTGCTTCATATATCAAAAAGTATGCTTGCTCGAATGCCAAGACTGAGGACCTATGGGCTGCCCTTGAGGAAGGGTCTGGTGAACCTGTGAACAAGTTAATGAACTCGTGGACAAAGCAGAAGGGGTATCCTGTTGTCTCCATCAAAGTTGATGGTCAGAAATTGGAGTTTCAGCAGGTTTTGTTGTATCTTAAGTTTTCCATCAGTTCATGGGATGATATTCAGGAGAAAAAAAAAAAAAATCTTTAACACGTGTTATAACTTGTAAGATTTATATGCTAATTGGCAGTCACAATTCTTGTCAAGTGGTGCTCATGGAGACGGTCATTGGATTGTTCCAATAACACTATGCTTCGGCTCATATGACTCCCCCAACTGCAAGAGTTTCCTCCTGGAAACAAAAACAAAATCTTTTGATGCTAAGGAATTCATGAGTTCCCACCTTGCTGAAGATAAAGGATCAAGTTCTTGGATAAAACTTAATGTGGATCAGGCTGGTTTCTACAGGGTGAAATATGATGAAGGGCTTGCAGCTAGACTTAGATATGCAGTAGAAAAACAATACTTATCTCCAGCAGACCGCTTTGGTAAATTGGATACTCCCTCACATTTCTCTCTTTCTATAATAGTGGAGACAGAGACAGGTAACTTAGAGTTGTTATTTGGCAGGCATTTTGGATGATTTATATGCACTTTGTATGGCTCGCCAGGAGTCACTTTCCTCCTTGCTTACGTTGATGGGAGCTTATAGGGAGGAAAATGATTATACTGTGCTATCCAACCTAATTAGTGTAATGTTTCCTTCCAAACCATGCTCAGTCACTGCTTAGGTTTATTTCTTAGATCTAATTGTGATTCTATTATTGAACAGATAAGCCATAAAGTTGTAAGAATTGCCGCTGATGCTGTTCCAGAGTTACTAGACTATATTAAGCAATTCTTTGTTAACCTTTTCCAGTACTCCGCTGAGTAAGTTGTTATACATGTAAATCATTGGAGGATTCTGATGCAGTCTAAAATTTGGTGGTCACTAGATTTTATCTAATAATTTGTATAACATTCCTATAAATAAAGTAATTAACATTATGATTGAAAAATCATATATAAGTTGACTATGGAATTACAATTTCTGCTAGGAGTCATGTTGATATATGTCACCGTTTCCTATAGTGGTGTGGATAAGATACTGAAATTTTGAATCACATAGATGACTTTCTTTGACTTCTCTGGTTCAACTTCTTGCCTCTGTTGATCTTTGCAGGAAGCTTGGATGGGAGCCAAAACCAGGTGAAAGCCATCTGGATGCAATGTTGAGAGGAGAAATTTGGAGTGCACTTGCTGTGTTTGGGCATGATCTTACACTAGATGAAGCAAGCAGGCGCTTTCAGGCATTCTTGCATGACAGAAACACACCACTGCTTCCACCTGATGTTAGAAGGGTAGGCTGCTGCATTAGTTGAATTCTGGAAAGTACTCTTTAATTTATCCTGCTCTTTTTATGATAATTGAACTATGATTGCAGGCAGCATATGTGGGTGTAATGCAGAGAGCAAGCAAATCTAACCGATCTGGTTATGAATCCCTTCTGAAAGTATATAGAGAAACTGATTTAAGTCAAGAGAAAACACGCATTCTAGGTATTGACATTTTTTCATCAAACTTTATTAGAATACTTGCACTTTTCTAGGTCACCGGAGCCCTTAACCCTTGTGCCTGTAGGTTCATTGGGATCTTCACCTGATCAAGATTTAGTTCTTGAAGTCCTTAACTTTATGCTGTCTTCGGAGGTATCTAATTTATTTTATATTCTTTGTTGGAATTAGAATTTATACATATTATTGAGTTATTTATAGTTTAATGCATATTGGAACTTGATATATTGTTTAATTATGTGGTACAGGTACGTAGTCAGGATGCTGTTTTTGGACTTTCTGTTAGTCGGGAGGGACGTGAAGTAGCTTGGACATGGCTCCAGGTAAATAAGGCATATGAAGTGCAAAACACGCCATATTGAAGTGGCTTTTTGTATTTGCTTGCTGATTTTATTTTCATATAAGTTTCAGGAAATGACCTAATATTTGTTCAGGGGTATTTGAACCAAGGCAAATGTGTAGGGGTTGCTATTTGGGATATGCAACTTCTAATTTTCCGTACTTGTGCTAACATTTCATTTGTCTGCCATATAATCTTTGTTGATGCTCTTGGGAGTTACTGGTTGATGTTGAGTTTAGAAAACATAGTTTATTCTTTAACTTGTGCTCTACTTTATCCTTTTTCTACCAAATTCTGACATTCTTCTCACACAATACAGGAGAATTGGGAACACATCTCTAAATTATATGGTCCTGGATTTTTGATAACTCGCTTTGTCAGTGCAGTTGTCTCACCGGTTTGTCTCCTGCTCCTCTATATGCTTTGTTTTGTTAGTTTTCCTTGCACACTTTAGATCCCCACTTTGGAGTATTCAATTATGAAAGCAGAATCAGTGTTATTTCTTTTTTCTCTATTTTGTTTGGTCATCCGTGCAGTTTGCTTCACTTGAGAAGGCTAAGGAAGTAGAGGAGTACTTTGCTAGCCGTGCTAAGCCCTCAATTGCCAGAACATTGAAACAGAGCCTTGAGAGGGTTCATATAAATGCAAACTGGGTTGAGAGTGTTCAGAATGAGAAAAATCTTGCTGCAGCTGTCACGGAGTTGGCGCACAGGAAATATTAGAATATGCTTTCTTGTTTGCCTTATTTCTTTGTTTTAGAATTAACTTTGCTGAAGTTGATAAATATTGCTACCGCTATTCTACTGATACATTAGTAATTATTATATTTATGCTTGATTCTCTCCACGAATTGTGGCATTCTAGTCCGATACGCAGAACTAATTTGAGTGGAATAAGTAGAACTTAAGAAAAATACAACAGTGTAAAGTGGTTAATGGATCTATCAATGGAGAAAACAACCTAATCATACTCTAATTTGTTGAATATTTTTAAGTGGCTGAATGCGTGCTGCTTCATCTCTAGAAATAGTCAGTTGAAGATTGAACGAGTGGACCAGTAATAGATGAGCAAGTTTCCTTGGCTTCCATTTCACAACCGCATACTCCCAATATTGGGAGCACAAGTACACTATGCCAGAATAAAGAGATTATACTTACTAAATTAATTTCTCCGTTTTAAATAAACAGAATTAGTTTGTATTTTATATAGTACGAATAAATAAAAATGCATCTAGCATTTTTCTCAACTTTCAAACCCAAAAAAGAAGACAGACTAGTACTGATCTTGGGCACCCTTGTCGCTTCATTGTGCCCCACTATCATTACTGCGATAGATCCACTGAACCTAACATCAGACCCACCACCGACATTCACCTTGGACTCTGCTTTGAATTGCTACACAAGAATAAGCAAAGATGTAACATAACAGGAATATATCAATGACAGTGGATCACAACTCGAAAGCCACTATGAGAATTAGCCACTGCTTTTTATAAACAACACCCAGCTATGAAGTAAATACCTCACAGAGCCTTTGCACTCGGAGGCGTAATAATGAATACAATATGCTGAAATATGTCAAACGCACGGAACTGGTCTCCGTCCCTAAAACACGGAGCTAAGATTTACATAGCCTCAATGTGGCACAGTTTACAAGGAGACTCTTCACCAGTTAAGAATACTAGAGAAAGGGTGGGTGGAATTGGATGGAGTACAGAGTGCTATTCTCAATAAGCAGAGATGCCCAGGTGAAAAATAAATGGGCAAACGATATTGGATGATATTATGATTAAGATTATCTATCGTACAAATCGTTGACCAAACTGCCCTAAAGGCAGTTGAAGAAACCATCATCATGTCTTGTTCTTAAATTTCCTTTGAACTTTCAAATCCACCACAAGCACAGTGATGTTATCCTTGCTTCCCTTTTGAATAGCCCGGTTTGATAGGAACTCAGCAGCTGCTTGAGCAGCAGGATCAATCCCCTCTCCCCTTTCTGTGTTTAGACGGGTTCCATTTTTCTTGTGCCATTGTAGTATTCTTCTCCTTGCCAGGTCGCATGCTTCCTCATTCGACATGACATCCCATAGACCATCACTAGCCAGAATGAGGCATTCATCATCCTTGGTACGAGGAAGAAACATAACTTCTGGTTCTGGAATAATCCATGGCTTCAAATATCTATCACCTGAAATTCAAATCAAGGGTTATCGGGAACACTTCCAGCTGATAGCATGTAGAAGTTGGTCAACATCAGTTTTGCAACTTTTTGCATGACTACCAATTTTGTGCATTTTTACATTAAAGTTTGAGAATTACACTGAAGGACATTCTCATTCAGGTTTTGGTCCTGTATAGACTTCCAAACCCTCATATTGTCCCAGTACTAGAAACAGTAGAATGGGAGTGAAAGAAACAAAGATGCAAATTTCAGATGGTCCTCGGAGCAAGACCATAACACTGCACACTCAGTTTTCCATACATCAGCATATTCAAATTTTATAAACAGTATAAATTGTTTTGCTTTATGCTATCTAAATTTTCACATATTCAAAAAACTCCAGTGTAACATAAAATGGGAGGAAGAAAGGGGATGGGACTCTAGGTCAAGAATGTCTCTAGCATATTTTGTCCAGAAGATTAACACTATCAAACTATTTCCTAAATTGGAAGTTCTACCAGATTACAAAACCCAATAAGGAAACAAATCTTAATTTCTTGCTGACAGTAAAAACTTGTTTTCTTGTTGCAGCTGCTTATAGAAGAAATTAGGTTAATCTAAATGCCAATCATTCACTTGAATTTCCCCTTGTAAAGTTGTACTTATCTATGTATTAACTCAGGTTTCATAGAGAGGAAAACATTGAAACAGCAACAGAAGATATACTACAGCACTTTCTCTTATGCATAAATATCTAGCAGTCCATATTTGAGGCTATTGCATATCATGTCCGTGACTTATAGCCTTGGGAATTAGGATTCATGTTGAACACGGATCTTGAATGACTATAGGAGGCTGACATATAGGGTATATTTTTTATTTTAAGTGATTCATAGGCTGGAACTGGGAAGCCAGAACATTGGAGGTTGCAATATATTCTTGATAACAGTATATAATATGTTTCAAGAAGATTCTGTCTGAAGATTTCAAGAGAGAAATACAAGAAATATATTTGGGTTTAGTTTAGGTTATTTGGTGCGGAATAACTGTCACCTTGGAGTTGCACCAAGATATTCTGAGGGGGCTTACAAAATTAAATGGAGCCCATAAATTTCACAATGATCTCTTAACTCAGATTCTTCTGTTCTAAGATCTTTCCTGCAATTTCCTTTTTCTTCTATTTTTGTTAGGTGACTCTTTTCAGGGGGTCCCATGGGGACTGTTTAAATGGGAGTTAAGAACTCCAACAGAGAAAAACCATAAAAAAAAAGGGACAATTAAATCAACACTGATGGAAATAAAATAGACAAAAAATGCAAAACAGAGCTTTGTTTTACCATCTTAAACAACCATGAGTAACTCAATCATACATCCCTATATGAAAACCATGCAGCTATATGTAAAGTCTCTCCCCCCAAGGGGTCCCACCCCCTTCTTTTTGTGGTACCTTATAATGCAACAGGTGTCTGTTTACTGCATTTGTAAACTAAGACAAGACTCACCAAAGAGACTTCAAATCTTTCATGAAACTTGAACTAGCAGCACAGAAAAAAAAAAAAAAAGGTTAAAATGCATGACTAGGAATACATACCAATTGACCTTGACATTGCAAGAACACCAAATACGCGATGACCATTCCATTGAATCACCTTTCCACCAGCCGCGTCAATTCTTGCATATTCATCATCTCGATTTGGCTGGCATTCAACAACCAAACATCACTTTCCTGAAATCAGTTAAAACAACAAAAAAGATAAAAATAATACATATAATTAAAAGTGTCTTACTTTATGATCCTTTGACAATGCCATGGGTTCTTTCCCACGACATAGAACGGCTCTTGAATCACCACAGTTTGCAACAATGATATGAGACGAACAAATAACGGCAACAACAGCTGTCGACCCAACAGTTTCTGGGGCAACAGGTTCGAGATTAGCTTTTCCTCCAACTTCAGCATCTACCTTTAGGAAACAATTGGTGAAAGTTTTTTTCCACTGATCTTGACAATCATCCTTGATTTTTCCACTTATTAGACCTTGCCTGACAAATTCTATTTCTTCAGACAAAGCTAAATGTATACGCTTACGACAGTAATTTGCCACCTGAATGATGAGGGCGAGCAATCACTATGAGAATGGTCAATCACAGCAAAAACCAAAACGATGGGATAGACAGAAAAGGGATTACGCAGGATTTACACAAGAAAGGATGAAATAAGACAACTTTACCTGACAGCCACCATGGCCATCATAAACTCCAAAGAAATGAACAGTCTGCTGACTAAAACAATTGCTCATTCCATCAATCACCCGGTCACCAATCAACATCTGAATAGGAATTTTCAAAAATTGAGGTACACTTGCAACTGCGTCTTCCATCTCAGGTCTTCTTCCACGAATAGATATGAATCCCCAAAGAGGGGCATAATCCAATTCAAAAACACTACGACCAACAGTTCCAACCACCCCTTTTTCCAGAGGCAGCTGAAGAACAACAGCAGAAGACATTGGGCCAGATCCAACACCAATCTCTTCCTCAAGGCTAACAGCCACTGCTAGAGGTTCACTCACAATATCTGCCTCGACACTAGAATGCCCCAAATCAGCAGCAGCCTTAGCAACAATATTGACACCACAGATACCCTTACCAATGTCTATGGAACTTGGTGTCCCAACCTCTGAACTAGCCTCAAAACCAATAAACTCCTCTCCACATATGCTACTGTTCTCACTGGCTACTGAAAGAGGACATAAGCTATCAACAATCTGATCACCCTCCAGTAATGAAGTATCATCCTCCTCAATTCCTGTGGTTAGCACTTCATCAGTAGGAACCAAAGTGCTTTTATTTTGGGATATCATTTCCAACATGGGAATTGCTCCCTCCCTATCCTGCTTTGGGGGTGTGATCGATGTAATACTAACTTCGTTCTCCAGACTGCCACCATTATGAACCTCACTAGAATCACGAAACGTCCCAGTCGAAACCTTAGTTAAAGAATTAGATAACAAGCTTGCATCTGCCATCAGCTTAAGTCTGGATACATCCATGTGGGTAGCTATGGTTGGGTTATCACAGCCTGAATTACCTACCACTAATGGCACCGCAACTGCAGAAGACATCTCCTCCATCAAAATCCCTATCTGCGTAGCACAAAAAGTTACCCTCGCACCCCCCCTGGTATCACACAATCTGGCATACTTCAACTAATTTATCACCTCCTTTTATGATTGAAAATGATCTTGCAACGAGAACTTGAGGTTTTAAAAGAACATTTTCCATGCCTAAATGACACAACAAAACACAAAGCCAGGAAGCAAATTCCGGCGATGCAAGCTAAAAATGTGATGAAAGGGAAATGCCGAAGTCAGATCTGGTCAACAACAACTGATCCAAACTTCCATTTTTGGAAATTTTAACCATAAATAGCTATGGCCACACCCTTTTAAGCGTCATCAACTTATCCTCGGGATTCTTCTATATCCAGGCCCAGCGGCTCTACTGAGAGACAAACACCCTGAAAAAACAAAAAGATTCAATTTTTAGACTGCACTTATAGTTTAAATCCAAATAAACCAACCCTTAATCTCTAAAGTCCAAACACAAGAAAGAGAAAGAAAAAAGAAGTGGGTCATGCTAAAGAAAAGTTAAGTCTCAAGAATCACAGGGAAACCCTAAAAAGATGATTCCTTTTTTTCATACACACCCACTTGAGTTCCCTGGATCTGAGGCAATACATCTCAGCCTCTTCTAGTTTACCGCGGGCGCTCTCTCTAATAATTATTGCAATTAAATCAATAAAAAAAAAAGTTTAAAGAAGAATGAAAAGGAAAATGAGTCACTACCTAAATTTGTCAACAAACAGTCGGGTCCTGTAATAATCTATCTCCCTTGCCTTCCTTTATCTCCGTCGCCCATACTCTTCTCTCTCTCTCTCTTGTTTCTTACTTTCATGGACTTTTAACACCTGAAATCAATGAAAAGGAAGAAAGCATCAAGAAAACAAGATGTGACCTTTCCTTAACATTAAATAATTGCAGCTCAGCTATGTTTTCTTTTCCTTTGTATTTTTTTTCCTTGACATTATTATCTATAGTATGTATTTATACCTGCCTGGTCGTGGGTGAGTAGGCGTTGAGACTTGGAAGCGCAAGAAATAGAGTGAAGAAGAGAGGAAAAAAAATAGACTCTCTTTCTATGTATGTGAGAAAATGCTTTGAGAAAGAAAGGGACAACAGAAAAAAAGGAGTGTCGCTGTGACAGAGAGAGAGATAGATAGAAGGGAGGGGGAGAAGAGCGGACAGGTGTCAAATTTTGAACAGCCTGCTAAGGCATCTCCACCCATACCATACGATGGCTCACTTGCTTTTCATCCTGCTATCTTTCATCCATTCGTTGTTTTTAAAGGATTTTTAGTGTGTAATTGTGCTTATTATTATTACCTTTTTTCTTTTTTTTTGAAAAAGGATCCTAACATTAAGGAGAAATTGGTTGAGCTTTTATTACTGATACAATGGTTTAGACAACCATTTTTTTTGGTGTATGTTGGGCTCAAGTTAAACTTTTTCATGGTGATGATTTTTTTTTTTAGAAAAAATGCACAAAAGCTCATCTTGAGTTCATTTTAGATAAAGCAAAGAATTTTTTTTTACATCATTTAAAAAAAAAAATTTACTGCAAATCCTTCGCTTTTTATTAAAGAGGACTATTGAATATGAATAAATACTTATTGAAAAAATGTATTGCCCGGAAAAGGAAATGTGAATACCCTGTGGGGATGGTAAGGGTCATGTGACTTTTCCTTCATTCGTAAGTTTTCTTTCTTTTCCTTTTGGGTAATTGATATGAATTTAGGTGATGATAAATGACAAGTGATCTGTTGGGATGATTATGGTACAAAGCAGATTCACAACTAAAGTAAAATTGAGAAGAATGAAGATAAACTGGACACAGATATTTT
>JANHAO010013772.1:0-15676 GCA_026873985.1 Saraca asoca | reverse complement strand
ATTTGGATAGTTGAGTTGTAAGGATTCTGGTACTTAAAATAACTTTCCTGTGGGATCAACCCGTATTCGCCGGTACTAGCTACAATTATGCCGTGCGCTTGCAGTTATTTAAAAACTTACAACAAGTTTGTGCACATCAAGTTTCAGTATGTATTCTGCTCTCTCTCTTTACAGAGAGATTCTTCCTCCTATTTATAGAGGAGAGAGGACTAAGTGTAATGATTACAAGTTGTGATTCTGTTATATCAAATATTAAATGTACAAGATAATTTATATCCTGTAATTTGACTCTTGTAGATTGCTTTCTATAGGTAGACCCCACATGTTTGCTAGGTTTGAGACTTGATCTGGGCCTATCTTTTGCTTTATCTTGCTGAGTTTCTCATCCAGGAAAAGTGCCTCATCTCGCGAGCTAATACTCTAGGCTTGGTATCACTGCTTGCCCTTAGCGAGGATAAACTCTGCTTGGCAATGTGAGCTCGCAAATAGCAAATCGCTTATTCAGGTCGGGCCATGTCCCTTGGCAAACTAAGACTTCTCTCTTTTGGTCTGTTGATAGGCCTCTACCAGCTCACTTCACAGAACTGGGAAACACCTATAACAAAGAGATAATGGAATTTTATCTTAACTTACCCCTATGAGCACACAACAACATAATGATGTTGCAGGAAGAAGAAATCATACTTTATTAGATATGGCATGATCTATGATGAATATATTAGAATTGCCTATATTATTCGGGGGATATACATTAGAAATGACAATCTATTTGTATCAGAGGGCACTAAAATATTGACAGTGGAATATGGTATTGAGCCAAACTCTGGCCAATAAGGGATTCTTTTGGGATCTCTAACCATGAACTAGTTCAAACATAGAAAGTTTGTAAAAAATACAGGGAAGAAAGGAAGATCAATAAGGAAACACTAGAGTTTAACATGGTTCGGCCAAATCTGAGTAGCACCGGACCCTACGTCCATGATAATGTTATTTCTGAGAATGTATTTTTATAGAGTTTTTGCATATAGGTTTTTTCATCCCTCTCCCTTTGTGGAGGGCTCCTTCCTTATATTTATAGAGGAGAGGAGGTTACAATAGTAAATTTACATGCAGTAAATCTGTTACATCAATATTTAAGGTACAAGACAATGTAGACAGAATAAATCTTCTTTTTCGGCTACTGTAGATTGTCTCCTACACGTGGGCTCTGAATATCCATTGGGTAGGGTATGACTTGGTCTCCTATGGTCTTCGGCTTAGCGAGCTTTCAGGTTACTGGTCGTACCTCGCACACCAATTCCTTTGGTCTCGGAGTGAATCTTTCTAATGACGAGGTCGAGCATGCTCTTTTGCGGACGAGCTCGAGCTGAGGAGGCTGCTTAGCGAGATGAGCTGGAGACTTAGCATCCTGAGCACTCCTTGAATCAAGCCTTTACTGCACTTGGGTAGCTAGTCAATCCATTAGAAGTGATCTGGATTTTGTATATAACATAAACCCCTAACTCTCAGCTCACTTCACGGGCTGGGAGTTATTATTTTCCTGGATCCTTATCCACATTTTTGGTCAATAGTCTTTACCTGATTGTATTGTCACTTCAAATTTCATTTCTATCTTTTCAATCTACTTCAGACCATACCTCGAGCTGAGAGTTGTTATTTTCCTGGATCCTTATCCACGTTTCTGGTCAATAGTCTTTACCTGATTGTATTGTCACTTTAAATTTCATTTCTATCTTTTTAATCTGCCTCAGACCATACCTCTTACTGCTCACAATCTTTGGCCATTGATGTGGTAGCTTTGTAGCTCCTGGACCGTCTTATCTAGGATTTATAATTATCTATTAGATTCTTCACCGAATCTGGATCAGCTTATAAAGCATGAGAAACTCTTCTTGCCTCTCCATGGAACAACCAGTTGGATGCTATAATGAAACCTTTTGCCAATGTTATGGTGGCTTGGCTTACGATGAAGCTTCCTTGAGGTATGGATGGTTTGTTGTAGGCAGTTTGGAGGTCTGGATGGTCTGTTATACGTGACCTCCGTAGGTAACTTCTTTGGCTTACAGTCGGGAAGTCATGTGGGGGCTTCCAGTCATTTCTCCTGGTCCTTCCATAGAATCCAGCATTACTCTTCGGATCTCTGAGGACTTTTTGGCTTGCTCTGGGCATGAGACTGGAGTAGAATTGTGGGCTGCAAAGAAATAAGAGCAACATGGCTCACCGATTTTCTTATTGGCAGAGTTCGTTTCTCGGTTGTTGACGTTTCTACTTTCAACAATAGCCTTAGGCTTTGTTTTTAGTTTATGTATTTCTCTCCTCCTGATGTAATTCTGCCTCGTCGGGGCTTTTTAATGAATAAGATCATTTTTTACAATCTTAAGATGCTATTATCTTTCTGCATTGATAAGCTTTCAGTGTGTGTTGAAATATTCAGATAGCCAATCGGCTAAACATTTCCAAGCAAAACACCTTCACGCACAAGTGTTGTTAGACCTATAGAAGGATTATGCATAATCAAAAAATCGTATGAGAGCTGTGAAATAGAGTGACTTCGTTGCTTTGGGCAAGTTATCAGATCGTCAATTTGTTATGCTTCAGTAGGCATGAGGCTATGCTAGCGTTGAGTGTTTAAAAGTGCCTCCGCACCTCAGTGAGCACGCAATTACATTGGCAAAGCGAGTTTATTTTGAGCGTCTCCACACCTTAGTGAGCCCGCAACTCAACTGATTAAGTGAGTTTGTTTTAAGCGTTTCGATGCCTCAGTGAGCCCGTAGCTACATTGGCAAAGTGAGTGTTTTTTAGTACCTCTGCACCTCAGTGAGCGTGCAGTTGCACTGGCAAAGTGAGTATTTTTTAGTGCCTCCGCACCTCAGCGAGCACACAACTGCACTGGCATAACAAGTGGTTTTTTAGTGCCTTTACACCTCAGCAAGCTCCGCACCTCAGCGAGTACATAGCTGTGCTGGCATAGCGAGTGTTTTTTTAGTGCCTCCACACCTCAGCAAGCTCCGCACCTCAGCGAGCACGCAACTGTGCTGGCATAGCGAGTGTTTTTTAGTGCCTTCGCACCTCAGTGAGCACACAGCTACGCTGGTATAGCAAATGTTTTTTAATGCCTTTGCACCTCAGTGAGCATGCATTTGCACTGGCATAATGAGTGTTTTTTAGTGCCTCCGCACCTCAACGAGCATGTAGTTGCGCTGGCATAGCGTTTGTTAATTCTTCTCTGGAATGAGCTTCGGGGGGCCTCAATCAGACCAGGGGCTGTAGTTGGCATGAAGTCATCCAAGAGGCTTGAGGAAGTTAATCACATGCAAGTTGTGGATATTACAAGTGCTTGGAAGTAGAAGGCAGAGTAAAAAGACAAGGATAATAACATCAAGCCAATCAGCATTTGACTTTTGACAAAGCAAAAGAAAGGCATTTACATTCATTCTAGAACTCAAAATACATTGTCAATGTCTAACTTGGACCGAGCCCCCTAGTTTTTGGCCGATGTTACATCGAGAAGGCTGAGGCTATTGCTTCATAGGCTATACCACATATTTCTTTACGTGATCGCCTTTGATAAGGTCTTCAATTGCGTCTCTGAAGGCTAAACAATTCGAGGTTTCATGATCAGCCTCATTGTGATAGGCACAGAACTTGTCTCTTTTCCTTTGCCTGAATGGAGTCTTCAAGGGTCTAGGCCTTCCAAAGTTTTCCTTGTCTCTTTTCGCTAAGTAAATTTTATCTTGGGAATCTGATAGGATGCTATACTGCTCGTAGCGATCCGAGTGTTAAGGTCACTTGCCCTTGGGCTTTCTGGACTTCTTCGAAGTCTATTCGGTGGAGTGATCGCCCTGGTCCATGCCACTCCTCTTCTTGCTGTGAGAGGAGCCAGCCATTTCATCCTTCTTATCAGACCTTTCTGAGCTGAAGGTCTCTTCCCATTTGATCTGCTTAGCAACTCGCTCGTAGAACTCGGTGAGGTCCTTCACCAGGGACTTGTACAGACTCTTGTATAGCTTTCCATCTTTACAGAGTTTCATAGATATTATTGCCAACATGGTTTCTTTAGATGGATTCTCCATTGAATTAGCTTCGAGCCTGAATCTAGCAATGTAGTCCTTTAGCGACTCATGCTTGCATTGAAAAACCATAGCAAGGTGGTAGGGGGTATAAGTTGTCTCTTCAATGCCTGATACTGGTTGGGGAATTTTTGTTGGTAGTTTTCCCAATTGCCAATTGAGCAAGCTGAGAGGTTTCTGAACTAAGCTCGAGGTACACCTCCTAATGTGGCCGGGAACACTCGACACTTGACCAAGGAATCAGCTATTTGTAAGTCCATCTGGACATTGAATGTGTCCAAATGATCGTAAGGGTCGGAGTCCCCATTGTACAATGGAATCACAGGGACCTTGAGCTTGAGGGGGAGAGTTCATGTTTCGATCTCCTCGGAGAGTAGTGACCTTTCTTCATAGCGAGCTTGATCACTTGGAGCTCAAAAATGTTCCTCTAGCTGAGTTATTTTCTGGAACAGCTCTTCAGCCAAGGTCTCGTCCCCCAGACTGTTGGCCATATAATCGTTGGATCCTTTGATTCTCATGACCATTAAAGTTACGACCTGGGGGTTTGCTTTAGCGAGTGACAAGCTGAAGAATTGCCTTGGTTGGGATCGCTCGAACGTTCAGATTGCTACTACCAGAGAACATCCATAGGCATTACAGCTTCAGCCTATCTCTGCACACCTTGTGCTAACAATGTAACTGCTTTAATTAGTTCTTCCATCATACTTTCCAATTTTTCTTGACATTGGAGCCAAACCTACATTCCATCTATGTCGTTGGCAGCGGCGGCTAGTGGAACAAAATTGATTTGGGGAAAGCCAGCAGTTGTGCCAATGACGGGAGTGATGGAAGATTTCGTTGTCGAAACATGTCCTTCTGGAGGGTTAAGTAGCACATTTGAAGCTCTGATAGCTCTTCCCTTATGCATTGCAACAAAAAATGAACTAGAACAGGTGAGATCCCCATAGAGGACACCAAAATGTTGACAGTGGAATATGGTATTAAGCCAAACTCTAGCCAACAAGGGATTCTTTTGGGATCTCTAACCATGAACTGGTTCAAACACAAAGAATCCATAAAAAACACAGGGAAGAAAGGAAGGGCAATAAGGAAATACCATAGTTTAACGTGGTTCGGCCAAATTCGAGCAGTACCGGACCTTACGTCTATGGTAATGTTATTTCTGAGAATGTATTTTTATAAAGTTTCTGCATATAGGTTTTTTCGTCCCTATCCCTTTACGGAGGGATCCTTCCTCATATTTATAGAGGAGAGGAGGTTACAATAGTAAATTTACATGCAATAAATCTGTTACATCAACATTTAATGTATAGGACAATGTAGACAGACTAAATCTTCTTTTTTGGCTACTACAGATTATTTCCTACACGTGGGCCCCAAATATCCGTTGGGCAGGGTATGACTTGGTGTCCTGTGATCTTCCGCTCAGCGATCTTTCGGGTCGCTGATCGCACCTCGCATGCCAATTCCTTTGGTCTCGGAGCGTGTCTGTCTAATGACTAGGTCGAGCACGCTCTTTTGCGGACAAGCTCGAACTGAGGGGGCTGCTTAGCAAGATGAGCTGGAGATTTAGCATCCTGAGCACTCCTTGAATTGGGCCTTTACTACGCTTGGGCAGCTCGTCAATCCGTTAGAAGTTATCCAAATTTTGTATATAACAACACTTGTAAGAAAGTTAGCTATTTACTTATAAAATTCTCAACTAGTCTTTTTCAAGTGAGCCATACCAATTGTTTCAAAATGTTATTTTAATAATTAAACTATTCACATAAGCTAAACTTTATAAATAATTAGGTTACTTTCTTACTACAAATTTTTATCTCCAAGTTTTCATATTGTCACTTTTACTTTTGATCAAGTGTACTATTTCACATTCACATGTCTTATCATACACCTTTTGGATGCCAATCTCAAAATTTCAAAATCTACTACACAATAGTTTCATTAAGATTCTTTCAATGCATAATCTACCTATGACATTTTATTCATAACTAAATCATCATTTTAACAATATACTCACTAGTGGGTTGATACCATGATATAAAGAAACTCTAATTTCGATAAAATTTAGTCAACACCAAATAAAACTTAAGGAAAGTATTAAACATATAAGGATTTTATTACCTTTAACTTCAATCAATTAGCAATAATGACTTTTAGTGATTCTTCCACGAACAAGAACATCCTATAAATCATTTCACTTAGGATCTAACACATCAACAATTATTCTATTTCCCTAAAACTATGGCAATTGAGTATTAACAACTCTAACCATTAAATATTTCAAAGCCAAGAATAGTGTTGTACACAATTCTAATAGTTTCCTACTTGAGGACAAATAAATGTAACATAATTGACTTTGTTTAGCTAACATTCAATAACACGTAGCTACTTTGGTCATATACCATTAAAATTCAATTCACAATTCCACTCAATCATTTATGATTTCATGGCACCACGTAGGTCTTATCACTTCAATGACTTATGAATATGAACATTTATCAATCAATTAGCCAATCTACAACTAGGAAACAAAGAAACACCAGCTAGAGTAAACCAATTCAGTGAGAATAATATGAAATCAAACAAAAATAAACATTTACTGAACTCAAATCAATTTACCTTTATGTACATAATACCATTTGAAAACAATTTCGATATGGATCCAAGGTGATATTTTTCAAGTAACTTACTAATTCAATTTATTGTTCATTTCATTTCCTCTCATATCACCTTATCTTTCTAACAAATTAACCTCCCCTTATTTCTTCATCATATTATTGGCCATATGCAATTTCAATTTGCATTTGTAGGTTTCTTGAATAATCTTCCAAGGATCCATAACAAATAACTCAAAAACACATTCAATAAAATAATAATATCCTACTAGTCAATCAATCAGTTACTCAATCATTTTCCAATTCACAAATCAATCATAACAATAATAACACTCTACTACTGAATCATCTAGTTATGCAATCACTAACTTAACAAATACCATTTACAATAATACAATAAATCTATAAGTTTTGTTGTTCAGTTACTTTTGGATCATACGATTTATGAAAGTCTTATAGCTCAAGTGAACCAATGAACAATTGGATTCATAAAATCAACCATACAATCAAAACAAATTAATAGAAGAAGTTCTAGGCAACAAACTATTAATTCATAACATATCAAAAACATCTCAACAAATTGTTAAATGATTTATTATATTTATTTATCTAGAAATTGAGTTCTTTGGGTGTTTTTAATAGGTACGAAACTGTCAAATCAGTTAGATGTCTTGCAAGAATTCTAATTTCTCTCATTTCTAAGGCTCATGATTCGAATCATCCCTTTTTCACTATTTTCACGATCATGCTTGTAGAAACAAATCAAGCATTCATGCCTTGTGATTCGAATCAAAATTTGAACTAGTTTTGTGTGATTCAAATTGACCTTGCCTAACTCTATTTTCAATTCTAATCATGATCCTGATCATGTGTAATCCTAGACTTTTCAAAGGTTTGCAATTTTGGGCAAGTAGGATCATATTTTGAATTAAGTTTTCTCGAGCAAAATTGAAGCCTTCACATTGAAACATGTGATTCTAATCATGACTCTATTTGGCTTTCCAAACTTTGAACTTAAAATCATGATCACATGTCCAGTTTTATGCATAACTTTATGTTAAAATCGAGTTATCCTAATTCTATTGTATTTGATCTTTATATCTAGAGTTATTGTGTTCTTGTTAAATTTCCTGAATATCAATCTACCCTATTTCATCTAGATGGCATTTGTCATCCCTTGTTTATGATCACACACATATAAACTATAGGGTTTCTAACTCTTATTTTCATGCATACTATTCAAGAATTTCTGTCTTATCAACCATAAAATGTCATGAATCAAACATATCTTAATCCTACTCAATTTGGACACTTAACTAACTCACTCAAGACAACTTCCATATGCAACAATCCCATCCCAATGCCACACATTTCATCTAATCCAAAATTCTACAATCACACACACACACATGTAACCATGTATATGATATAATTCCAATATATCCATCAAATAAGTTCAACCAGCCAAACCATAAGCTAATGTGAATTTAGCCCACATTAAATCATGAAAAACTATAAATTGTACAAGTATAAGTGGAGTGAGTGATCTACTTACCTTGGAAAAACAATTCTTTGGACAAATATTCCTTCTTCTAAAAATGAAAAACAAGCCATACCATTTCAAATCTTCTTTCAAATTCACTAAGAACAGTTGAAAACAACTACTTCAATGTCTTATGTTTAGAAAAAGGGCAGCTAGGGTTTAGAGGTTATCATTTTGATTTATCAATAAAACCATAAAGAAACTTGAAATTGAAGCTGTAAATACATTTAATCACCTCCAATAAAGGAGCAAGAAGCTTCAAAGCTACAGTTATAGCTAAACTAATGCTATCCAAAATAAGGTAGTAGCCAGCTTCCTTGTTGGCTTGAGGTGCTTAACCTCCACAAACTGCAGACAGAGCTTCACGGTGGCACAATAGTGCAAGACCAACCAAGCAATGGTGGTCGACACTAAAAGTCTGACGACTTTGTTGCTGGTGCTGCTATCACGTGAAGGAGAAAAAGGGAGGTAACTAGGATGGGGTTTTAGGGAAAATGAGGAAAAATAAAGAAAAAGGCCTCTCTGGGCCTTATATATATTTATTTTAAAACCAATAAAACACTAAGTAAAGACATAGGTTACTCCAAAGTAACTTTGTTTTTATTTGAAGTAGGAAATTTTAAATATTTACAATAGTAATAAATACTTAATAAGTAAAAAACATTTGGACATACCTTTAATTAAATCTAAATTTAAATCAATAAAATACAATGAACATATTGCACATTTCATTTCTTTCTAACTTATTAAAATTGAAATATACTTGGAATAACTCAAGTTATAAACCTTGGCATCATTTATTTAGTATTTAAAACAAAACATGTAAACACCCATAAATAAGAAATATTCTATTATTTAGAACAATTTTCAGTAAACCTCTAATTTATCTCCATATCATTGGATAAATATAAAAAAAATAAAGAAACACTCTAAAAGCACTACACTTTCTGTCAGTGTCCACTTAATAGGGCTTGAAAATAATAAAATTTTCATTTTATCACAAAGAAAATGAAATAATTCCTTCAATAATGGAAAACTAATATAATTTATCAAGAGAAATGTGAATGGTACATGCTAATATGGTAGGTGCTACTCAATAGAATTTTAGGACATAACAATTTGTTGAATAGAGTTTCAACAAAATCATTCCCTAAGACTCTATATGAATTGTGAACTAGTAAAAAGCCAAGTATTAGACACTTAAAGATATGGGGCTGTCCAACACCTATTTGAAAATAATCTACAAACAAATTGAACTCTAGAACAGATAGATGTTTATTTGTAGACTATGCTAAGGAAACAATTGGGTATTATTTTTACAATCTAAATGAACAAAAGATGTTTATTAGTAGAAATGCCTTCTTTTTAAAAGATTTGCAATTAGTTGCAATAAGATTATATTTAAAGAACAAGTTAAGCCTTCCAAAGATAATTTCCAAAGTGAATCTAAAAAGGAAATTACTCCTTTAAAGAATGAGAAATCATTGGTTCCCATTTGTAAAAGTAGTAAAATCATTCACCCTCCAATTAGATTGACTCTTCTGAATGAAGTCCATTTGGTGGTTTTAGAAAAAAAAATTGAGAATGATCTCTACACTTACAAGGAAGCAATGTCTGACATTAATAAGGATAAATGGATGAATGATATGAAATTGAAAATAGACTTTATGTACTCTAATGATGTTTGGACTCTTGTTGACCTTCCACCAGATATTAAAATAATTAGTTGTAAATGGATTTGCAAGAGAAAACGAGGACATGATGGCAAAGTAGAGACATACAAAACAAGACTAGTGACAAAAGGTTATAATAAAAAAGAGGGTATTGATTATGATGAAATATTTTCACGATTGCCATGCTTAAGTCTATTAGGATTTTATTAGCTATAATCGCATACTATGATTATGAAATACGACAAACATATGTCAAAATAGTGTTCTTAAATGGGTATCTTAAGAAAGATATCTATATAAACCAACCTAAAGGTTTTGTATCCAAAAAAGAAGAACACAAAGTATGCAGGCTTAGAAATCCATATATGGGCTTAAACAGGCTTCAAGAAGTTGGAACATACGATTTGATGAAACAATCAAACAGTTTGGTTTTTCACAAAATCTGATGAGCCTTGTGTTTATAAGAAAATGTAAGGAAATGCAATCACATTTCTTGTTCTTTATGTGGACGATATTCTTGTCATTGTGAATGATGTAGGAATGTTGTCAAATGTGAAATAATGGTTATCAAACCATTTTTCAATGAAAAATTTGGATGAAGCATCATATATTTTGGGTTTAAAGCTTTATAGATATAGAGTATTGGGATTGTCCTAATCTACTTACATTGATAAAATAGTGGCCAAGTTTAACATGTAAGATTCTAAGAAAGAATTTATTCCTTTTTGGCATGTAATCATTTTTTCTAAGAAAATGCCACCTTAAACTAATAAGGAGTTAGAAAGAATTAAAAATTGCCTATATGTATCTGTTGTGTACAAGTCTATATTGCTCATGCAGTGACCATGGTAAGTAAATACCAATCTAATCCTAGAGAAGTACATTTGACAACTGTTAAGCATATTTTGAAAAATCTTAACAAAACTAAACATTATTGTCTAGTGTATGGCAGTGGTCTTTTGTCAATTGAAGGTTATTCTAATTCCGATTTCCAATATGATCCTAATGATAGAAAGTCTACATATGGATTCCTGTTTGCACTAAACAGTGGAGTTTTTAGTTGGAGAAGTTGCAAGCAAGATACTATGATTGATTAAACAACTGAGGTCAAGTATGTTGCAACTTATGAAGTTGCAAAGGAAACAATTTGGATTAAAAAGTTTGTGCAAGAATTGGAAGTTATTCCAAATTTTACATCTCCTATTACTTTGTATTGTGATAATAATGGAGCAATTACACAAGCTAAAAAACCTCGAGCCCATCAAAGGTCAAAACACATTGCAAGAAAGTTTCATTTGGTTAGAGGGATTGTCGAACGAGGTGATATTATTATTCATAAAGTAGCATAAGCAAACAATATAATAGATCCATTGACCAAACCATTAACTCAAAAGGTGTTTGAGATATATGTAGAAACAATGGGTCTAAGACTTATAACTTATTGGTTTTGAGTACAAGTGGGAGATTGAAAGATATTTATGACCTTCAAAGCCAACATTATTTTATTTGATAATAAATCTTTATTACATGTAGACATTATAAATGTCATTTTTGTCATTATATTACACTGTATAGATAACATGTTAGTGATTCATGATCATTAACAGGGACATTTGTTTTCTATTTTCTTATAATATTAAAATAATTCACAACATGTGAGCTTTACCTAGGACACACTACTCACTACATGTTGCTACTTGTTGTACTATTATATGTGATAACGTGATGTGTCTTAGTCATAAGAGTAGATACTCTTAGTAATATTGCGGATATTTATGGAGGACAAATATTGAATTGAATAACATAAAATACTCTTCAACTAAACATTGTCATTATTGATGCAAAGTTATTTTATTCACAATTTATATGAAGTCCTTTGACCTGAGAATGTTATTAATGTTGAATTTATACAATCTTGATATTGTTGACAATTGATGCCTGTAAAAGGACTATATATGGACATCTTGGATTATGTAATGAACACATATAGACTTATAGTCATTCAAAAAGGGATCCATCATTTCTATAGTAGGAATGAATATTCAAGTAGTGTCACTTATTTGTTAGACAAAAATCTAACCAGTTAGTTTGGAAATTATTTTTATAACATTTTCAATAAAAACAATATATATATGTATTTTTATAAATTGTTTTCTAAATTATTTTTATGCCCAACCAAGATAGTGTGACACATATGTAAGCTATGAATGGACAGTGCCTTGGGTGGTTGAATTCATATGGGTTATATAGAATATTGATGATAGAAAGATTATGTAAATTTGTGAAGTGGATCTCACTATTATATCTCTATTTTTTTTATTTAAACTATAGTTTGTTGATGGATATAATTATAGTTATCATATTTGTAGTAACTGATTTGTCAAAAAAATATGGAGATTCTAAAAAGGTCCCACGCTATATGCTCTTACCTTAAGCTGCATAATACTGGATTGTTATCTTGAAATTTCAACACATTTTTCATAATGTGAATAGTAGGTTCATTATAATCACATGGTGCATTAATTCATTTCTTTGGTACATTCAAAGTACATGCTTGTAATAAATGGATACATGATTTATTTCATATTTCATGTACCTTGATTAATAACCCTAATTGAATAATACTTCACAAAAGGAAGGTCATGTGAATCACTATATAAAGAGCTTGAGAAGCTTTTGTCAAGATAGACCAATCATTTTTATCTTGCTCTAAAGAAAGCCATCACTTTCTCACTAAGGCCTAAAGGGTATGGAAATTCAAGAGCATTGCGTGTGAAATTTTGGAGGTTTTTTGCGATAAGGCTTAAAAGGGATAAATAAATTAATTCATATTTATTTTGAAACTAAAGTATATTGATGTAATCAAATTGCTTAAAATTTAATTAATTATATTTTATGACATAATATATTTATTTACATACTTATTTTTATTTATTTATGTTAAACAATGGACATATGCCAAATATGCAATGATATGTGAGATTTTTTTGTCCTCCTTTGCTTTGTGGAAAAAAATGAATTAAAATAGTATGATATTAGGAAAAAATAAGCTTTGAGAATGATGATTTTTAATTAATTAGGATATGAACTGTTATTAACCAAAAGAAGATATATAAATTAAGAAAAAATAATTGAAAACTCTATTCTAATAATCTATACATTATTTGGAATAACTTATTAATAGAAAGCCTTTGTTCCTAAAAAGATAGTGCACCAAACATCTCTAAAATATGAAAAAAAAATTATTTGACTAAGTTAAGAAGCTTAAAACTAGCTTTTTTGATGTGCCAAACACCTACTAAATTTAACTTAAAATAAAGGATAACTCAAATAATAATTGTTTAGAAAATCAATATGTAAAATGAATGTTAATAGACAAATAGGAGTGCCAATAGCCCCACCTTAAAATAAATTAAACAAAAATTGTTTCTTGATTATTATCGTTGTAGATTGAACATTAAATGCTCTTCCAAAAGGATTGAAATCATGGTGATCAATTATTGTTGTATATGAAAATTGGTTCGGTCCAAGGGTGTCCACAAGAGGTCCGAAACCAGCGAGAAGACCAGCTCAAAGCACGTATAAAATTGTTTGACCATCAAGTCGCTTAAGCATGCGACCTCGTCAGACTAAGTCCGTATGCGAAGGAGCGAGCTCAAGCACCCTATTCTGAAAAAGGGAGGAGCGGCCTGGCTAATAAAGCATGACCTGTGACCTGAAAGCTCGCCAGACACAAGACTAAGTCATATCCAGCTCCAACGGTCACAAGACCTACTAACAGAAGACAATCTGCAGTAGTTGAAAAGGAGATTTACTATGTATATTATGTCCTGTATATTAAATATTGATGTAATAGATTTACTGCATATGTAATTACCTTTGTAGCCTCCTTCCCTCTATAAATATGAAGAAGGAGCCCATATGCAAGAGAGAGATCTCTATGCCAAAACTATGCTAAAACAGAGATCAAACACTGTAGAAATATTATCTCAATAACACACTACCATGGATGTAGGGTCCAGCACTATCTGGATTTCGTCAAACCACGTTAAATCGGTGCCTTATCCTTCTCTGCTCTTTCCCTTCATTTTTGTCTATTTTGCTATTCTATTTTATCTGAACCGGTTGAAGGCTAGAGATCTTGTAAGAATCCCCCCCGTTGGCTAGAGTTTAGACCATTACCAAAATTTGATGTCAACATTTTGGCACCGTCTGTGGGGATCTCGCCTATTCTAGTTCGTTTCCGCTACAATGGCTAAGGAAAGAGTCACCAGGGCCTCGAATGCATAACTCCATCCTTCAGATGGCCATGTTTCGACAACAGACTTGTCCACTACTCCCATTGCTAGAGCAAATGTTGGTATCCCTCCAACCAGTTTGGCACAATCGGTTCTCATCACTAACGACGTCGACGGACCACAAACCTGGCTTCAACATAAGGAAAAACTTAAGCGCATGATGGGAGAGCTAGCCAAAATAGTCACACTGTTGGTACAGACACAGGCCAAAAATGTGCAAGTGTGAACTAAAACCATCGTACCTGAGGTTGAGTGTTCCGGTGAAGCTAAACAGGAGCAGACTTTACATCACTATCCACGTGGCCGGGACAGCGAACTAAACCACTAAGTCTATAACTAAGGACTGGGGGGCTTGGATGTCATGATGGAAGGCCTCCTTCAAAGAGTCAAACATTTGGAGAAGCACCCTCGAGCTCAAAATGACCAAGGTCGCTTTGAGGAGTGAATCCCTTTCTCTAGAGAGATCACAGAGGAACCCCTTCTATGTAAGCTCAAGGTTCTAGCCATTCTGTTGTATGATGGGGATAGTGACCCGGATAACCATCTGGACTTGTTCAATATCCAGATGGATCTATAGGCTTGTAGACCCTCGATCAGATGTTGTGTCTTCCTTGCCACCTTGGGCGAAGTTCCCCGAATGTGGTTCAGGAGCCTCCCAGCTCGTAGCATAAGTAATTGGGAAGACTATAAAGAAAGGTTTGTCGATCAATATCGAGTACTGCAAAAGTAGCTCACACCCCCATGCCACCTCGCTACAATCTTCCAGGGCAAGCAGGAAGCACTAAAAGATTACATTGCTCACTTCAGGTGTGAAGTTAATAATGTTGAGAAACCCTTGGATGAGGCTGTTCTGGCTACCGTCTCTGTGGGACTTCACAGAGATGGAAAACTATTCAAGAGCCTCTACAAATCCCTAGTTGGCAACCTAGGTGAATTCTATGAGCTAGCTGCAAAATAAATCAGGTGGGATGAGACTTCTGACTGGCAGAGAATCGAAACAAGTGGTTCAGCTCCGAACAGGAAAAGAAATAACCGTGGGAGCAGAAATGACAACCTCGAATGCCAAATCGTTAAAAAGAGTAAGGACGAACGACCCTTACCCCAAGCTTACCACAACACTTATAGCATTTTGTCAGACACTCAGGACAAGATCTTCGTAATGGAAAGGGACAAAGATGACTTCAAAAAGCCTCCACCCTTGAAGATTCCTGGCAAGTCCAAACTCAACCAGGGAAAATTTTGCACATATCACGAGTTCTGGTATGTCACTTTAGAATGCTGGGCACTACAAGATACTATTAAGGATCTCATCAAAAGAGGTTGTTTGCATGATTACGTTGTGTAGCCTTCCAAGCAACAATATGGATCATCTCAGCGAGAGCGGTCCCTTACTATCAGGATGATCTTTTGAACTCTTGTACCTATTTGTAAATTGTATAAACATTTTGAATACAATTACTAATACTAAGTTTTC
>JANHAO010013771.1:0-15675 GCA_026873985.1 Saraca asoca | reverse complement strand
CAAGTCAGAGGTTTATAGTAACTTCGTTCAAGTATTCATCTCAGCTTTTTTCTCTACTTACTGCACCTTTTTTGGTCTTGAAGCAGATTGGTTTGTTTGCAGTGATGCCCAGTAAAAGAAAAAGCCGTGTTTCACACACACAAACACGTATGTGTATAGATTCTGCAAATGGCAAGTGTAAGTTAACAAGCAGTTGCTTAAAATTGATGGCAGAAACTGTGAAAAGCGAGGAATTGCAATTTTTCCTGTACTGAAGTTTGATTTGTCCTTCACTCATCATCTCTAGATTTATTTCCTTTTCAAATTTTTATGTCTGACAACATACCTCAACTCACAAAACTGCAGGAACACTTGGCTTATCTTAAATTGCCAAATGTGAGTATGACATACTTTGTATATTGAAGGATTTTAGAAGTACATGAGCAAAAAAACCGTACTATTTAATGATCTTAGCCTTTTGTTTGCTTAGAAATAACCCCAATCCTTGTTTCTTTTCAGGCCATACCTGCTTATCTTGAGAAGTGCAGGTATCTTCCTGTGATTAACAATGAACGTCCAAATGCTAGAAACTCGATTTATAAGCAAAGATTTAGTAGCTTGCAGAATCTAGTGCTTATCATGGTAAGTTGGTCCTTCGATGTAGTTTTTAATGATGTTGAAGAATATTGCAAGCTGATTTCATAAGAAGTCTTGTTCATTGAACAGTTTGAGCAAGACACATTACTAATACCGAAGGAAGCTTCCTGGTTTGGATATTTCCCAGATGGTTCTTTTGGACCAGTTTTGCCTGCCAATCAGGTGAAGATCAATAATTCAACATGTTAACTGTGGTGCTTAAACACAATTAATTATCTTCCTGCTCTCCTTATTTGCTTTGCAGACAAAACTTTACACCGAGGACTGGATTGGTTTAAGAACCGTGAATGAGGCTGGTAAGGTCAAATTCATTAGTGCTCCTGGTGAAGATCAGAAAATCTCCCAGCAGGATATGCAGAGATATGTTGTTCCTCATTTGAAGTTGGGAGTTAATTGGAAACATGTTGAAACGTGTGGCACACAAGTGATTAGATGTGATCGATATTAATAGTACGTTGAAGGTTTTAAATTCCAACTGTTTCATTGTCAATGTCCCCAAAAAATAATGTAGCACACAAATTAATAAAAATAATTGAAAGAAAAAAATAAATTATTACGCATCACTGATGTTATATTAACAATATTAAGTATTGAAATGTGTGTTTGATAAAAATTTTGAACCCTTTAAAATTAATTCTAAGTTCTAAAATTGATTTTGGTCTTCAAAACATTTGATTGCTGTATATAAATCTTACAAAATCAAATTCTATGCCCAAAATTAATTCTAAAGTAAAACTTACAAAGTATAACATTTGCTTTAAAATTGAAAATTTTCAAAGTCAATTCTGTTCAAACACCCTTGAGGCAGAGAATATGGAATCTTTTGCTGTATATGCCTTGTAACATAGACTCAGAATTGTACTGTGTTGTTGTTGTACCTACTCCACACACCAGCAGGCACCAGTTGCTTGGCTGAGAAGAGAAGGGCGGTCACGACGTTGACCAATATCAGATTCTTTATCCCATTTGTATTTCTCAATAATAAAGCACTGATGTTTACTTCCTAAGAGTTCATTTCTGCATTTCTACTTTCCGTGACACGAAACCTCCATTCTAGTTTTAGTAGGCGACAGCATTATGAATAATGAAATTGACAAAATCAAAAGATAATCCTATACCATTTCTCACTTTGTAGTTGGCATAAATATCCTAAAAACAATTAGTTTTAATTACATAAAAATTATATATCTTAATATATTTGATAAATATCATATTTTGAGTTATTTATCAATTTAGTTTTAATATATATAGGTTTTGATATATGTATGTTATATTAGATAAAATATCTTAAATATAATTGTGTATAAATTAATTATATTTAGAATTGTAATTATGAAATAATTTGCATATATAATTATATTTCTAAACATATCTGACTATTGAATTATTGAAAATGAAATATATCAATTATTCATAAATAAATCATCATATATTATGTTACATTCTTCTAAAAGAATGCAGTGATTACATATATTGTAGATATAAGATAATGGATATATGTTATGAAACATATGATTAGATTCACCTGTCATGAGTAACTATATGAAATGTTACTATGTGTTAATAAACTTATCATGTGAAAGATAGTGTAAGTAATCCCTAGACATAAGAACAACACAGTACCTCATATACAAAGTTACATACTTTGATATTATTTTAGACTTATACTCTCAGAGAGTAGGTACAATAATAGTTGGATGCATTATGAAATATATAAACATAGTGATTGATCAAAAAATAATTTATCCTTCTTAATAACAATGAAAGATATTTAAAAGATGTTTTAATACTTATGTTATGATCAAAATCATATGCTTATATATTGTTACATAAAAGGAATTTTATGTATAATCAATTAAGAGATAGCACTTAGTCATCAAACATGCACTTATAAGTAGATATTCAAATTAGGGTTGACATTTGAGTTATACCCTAAGTCCAATTTGAATATCAAGAGATAAAGGGATTGAATTACACATTAATACCTTGTCACAAAAGGATTTGTTTTCCAAGAAATCCATTCCTAACATTTTGATGGTCATGATGTTTTGCAAAAAGCCCATCATGATCTATGAATTTCTTTGAACAATTTAGGGAAATTGTGTTTGAATTAAAAAGAGTTTTAATTCAATTAAACTTGTAAATAAATTCATTGTCAATATGCATAAAAAAGTTAGAATGTAAAATATTTTGAATTCACGTGTTGAATTAGTGAATATCTTGAAAATTTGAAATGGTTAATTAAATGTTTTAATATAATTAAAAGTATTAATTAATCAAATATTTAATAATTCTAATAGAGATTACAATTATTAACCAGTTACAAATTTTTAATGTTAATATTTGAATGTTTTAGGAACATTTATATTATTTATGGAGGAAATCATAAGAAGAAAAATGGTTTCTCGCTTAGAAAGTTATCTTAGTTAATGAATTGAAATAATTTGAGAATTAAAATATGATTGCATAAAAGTTTGGACTTATAGTAACCTAAAAATGGAGTTTGGGCTTATTGGATGTGCATAAAGATTAATGAGCTTGGACTCATTATGACCTAAGTAAGAAGTATGGAGTCATTGGGCTAAAAGGGCAGCATACAAGCCCCAAGTCATGTAATCCAACCACTTGGAGAAGTGGATAACACAAGTAAGGACCAGTCATAGCTCGTGTAGTACTCATGCTTGTTTCCTACTCTTACTTGTGTTTCAATCTTTTCTATTTAAAGAAGAAAGATGTCAATTCTTTAATACAACACAACTTATAGGATTGAAATCTTAACACATATATTGTGCACCCAAAACTTTTCTAGTGCAATGTATCTTCTCCTATTTGCATTTAAACATTAACCCTAGTTGAGTAAATTTGTGATTCTATAAAAAACTAGCACCTCTTAAACTAAGAAGTTAATTTTTTTACTCTACCTATTGTATGAATATCAGTAGAGACTTTAAATCTATTTGTTTCATGTAAATTACTAATAATATTGGAGATCAAATTTGAAAGAATTGTCTAAAAATAATCCAAAAGACTTGATCATAAGGCTTGTCAAAGAATTCGTAGGATTGCTTGAAGATCAAATTTCAATTTAAAAACCTTTGATTCCAAGAACAACTTTTGAGAAAATATAATTTAATTCATTATTTTTATTATTTTTAAGCTTATTAGAATTATATAGAATTTTATGAATTAATTTGTAAATAATATAATCAAAACTCAAGAAAAATTTTAAAATTTCGTTATGCATACTTGATGCTTTTGATATAATATTCTCAACATTTGTCCCACTATCTATATATATCATATCGAAACAAACTGATTCTAAAACTATAATGATAATAATAATAATAATAATAATTACAATTATTTCTTATCAAATTTACCCTAATTATATTATTGTTATTTTATTTTGAGATATATATATTTATCTTTTTTATTTATATATTTTAAATCAATATTTATCTTTTTTGATATAAACAAATAAGAAAAGTGAGTATATATTTATAAAAATTAGGAGTACGAATATAATTAGAATAAATTTCAAGAACAATAAATGCAATTTGTCCTAGTAATAAAGGTTATCGAATCGCCTTTAACTATCATTAATCTACCAATAATCGCTTGAATTACAAAATTGTGTGAATAACCTCTTTAAACATTATAAGGCATGCACATAACTCCTTTTATTAGTTTTTAGTTGATTAAATCTAACAGAATGTTATATGTCTATCAATTATGATCGTGCTTGCTTAATACTTTCAAATGCATCTTTGTTTATAAAGGAATAAATTGTAATTAAGATACAGTAAAATCTTTATAAATTAATATTCAATAAATTAATAATCTCTATTAAATAATATTTTCTTAATTCCTACTTGGACTAACAAACTAAAATAATAATTTTAATAAAATAATAAGATAATAATTTTTTAAAAAATTTTACATAACCCCTTGATCCCATTCAAATTATAAATTAATAATTCACTAAATTACAAATCATACTTTTCTAAAATATGAGTCTATTGTTATTTATTTTTTATTAAAATTTAAATATAACTAAATCTCATTCCTAATTTTTCTTATCGTATCCAAAAGCTTTGGAGTTGATGTAATACCTTGGAGAAAATAAAATAAGGAAATAAATAATAATAATTAATCTAGAAGACCAGAGTGAAGTTTTTAAATATTTCGTTGTGGTCATAATGTAATTTTCCCTTTTCTAGGAAGATCTTATTAAAGACCTCAAAGTTTCAATGGGGTTAAATTGTAAATTGCCCCATTTTTCCTATTACTTTTACTTACCCGGGCTTGCCCCCATGCGCATTTTGTTTCTTTTTCCCAAAATTTCCTTGCTCTGAACCCCTGCATGCCAACGACTCTATCTTTGTTTTTCCTCCATCTGGTGCACGTGCAAGCTCCTTCTTCTTCTTTTTTCTTCTCTGACGACTTTCTTTCATCAGCCCAGCTTAGTGGCTCCTTTCTTCCTCTCCTCTAGCTCTTCTCAACCTAAACATGGGATGGCTTTCCGGTGGTGATTCGACCTAATCCAAGCTTCCCACAACTTCCTTAAATGCCGGTGAGTCTTCCTAAAGTATTAGATTTATATTATACAAAGCCTTCCTCAAGTATTTGAGAAATCCTGCATGAAATCCTAAGCTTCCGTCGAAGAATCAAGTACATTGATATCAATTTTCAATTTCATCCAAATATTCAAATAAGTGGTCTTACTATTTGACTCTTGAAATTTTAGCTTTGAATATTGTAGTCCAACATCAGTGAAGGATAGGTGTACTTAATCAAGGGACTTTAAATTTAAGTTTAAGGATTGATTTTGATACTAATTATACCCAAATAGGTAGATTGACTCAAATTTTTAAGTTAGGTGACCTATCACTTTATGGAACTTTCTTGCGACATTAACCATTTCTTTCAGGAAAATTTGATCAATTAAAGAGTCCCTGAGATAAGTAGACAATCCTACTCTTTTGTGAATCTCGTTTTGCAATACAAAATAATTTTGATATTCGAAACATTATAATTTTTGAGTAATTGGATTTTTTATGTTAGTTTGATTTGAAATTTTAATTATATGTCGTATATCTGAAAATGATTAGCCATAGCGAACTTATGCATTTTATATTGATTTCTATTTATGAAACTAGTGATTTCATTTTAGCATATAAGGCATAAATATGAAAATGATTTATCTTAGTGTATTTTTGTGTTTTATAATGATTGCTGTTTATAGAAGCAATGATTTTATATTACCGTGATATGGAATTTCTAACATTATTGAAGTTTTTGCTACCTGGAATGATTGAAAATATTTTCTAATTTCTAATATCATGATCTAATTAGAATTGATTCTTATCTTTGGATTTATTAGGTAGCATGATCCTTTTAGACCGATTACTTGTTTTTGAAATCCTGGATCTATTTGAAATTCCTTAGAAAAACCCTTAAGTACACTTGTGATTAAAATATCTGTTGGAGAAATAAGGAAAGAATATCCGAATATTTGATAGGTGTGTTTAGATGGATTATGGTGATATCTATTAAGTACAGTTACCTTTAGGAATTATCTTTTGGATTCCAATTGTATTTTAATAAATGAGCAATTTCAGAATATTTTGCTACTTTAATACTGGTACATTTTAGAAAATCTTAATGAGTTTTTCCTGTGTTTATGTCATGATGAGTATTTCTCCCAATATTATATTCTGTTGTTTATTTTAATTTTGTTGAATACTATATTTAATGACTTGACTTTTTTGATGAATTTTTGAAATTTATTTTGAGATTGTGTCTTTTAAATTGGTAAGCTTATCTTCATAAATGTATGTTTTACAATTTAGAATTTGAACATGTTGACACTAAAATTCGATTAACCAGTTACGTTTAGTATTACCCTTGATTACAAGCTTAATGTGACAGACAAGCAATGAAGGAAAATAGTGAAGGAGGAGAAGAAGTAATGACATCAGGAGTTTATCGTGGTTCAGCTAAAGCCAGTTTTGGCCCCTACGTCTTCGTTGATGATTTTATTATCTCCGGGGAGATCAATTTTTATAGAACATGTATACAACAATGGGGTATTCTTTCAATAAACAGTGCTCACTCTTATTTTTGGCAGAATTTCTATATGTATCTCTCTATCTATCTACATGAAGGCCTCCTCTTTTTATTTATAGAAGAGGAGAAGGTTACAAGTGTAATTACATAAGCAGTAAAATCATTACTCCCACCGTTTCAATCATTTAATGCTTGATGCCAAATAATTAATACTGAGTAAATCATTGTCGGATTTCTGGGGGGTTGATGTGTAAATTTGGAGGCTGAGCTGTTAACAGGGAATGGATGCATTGGACTGCTGACTAGGTATGATACGAGTAGCCGTTGTCAGTGAGCGAGTTGGGAGTCAGTCGAGATGGTAGTTCTGACTGACCTTATCACCTGCGTCTGGTCACTCTTCTGAAGGTCAGGGGTTTCTTACTAAGGGGTTGGGGGATTCCTCAATGAGATGTGCTCTTCCGCCTGAGGGAATGCAAGATGTCTTCGGCTTGCACTTGGTGATCCCGGGTTTCTGCTTGGTGATATCCAATTCTGACTTGGGCTCCCACCAAACTAACTGGGCCTGCCCCTAATCGGACCTTAATCAATCAAAAACATGCTTCCAAAAAATCTGTATAATATAAGCCCTCCAACTCTCAGTTCACTTTACGGGCTGAGAGTTGTAAACAAACGGTCAAAGTCTTTGTTTGGCACTTGCAGGATGAATTAGTCTGTAATGTTATCATTTCCATCTTTTCGGGCTTTCATTCCCTATACCTCAGGCCATGTCTTTCTCTGTGCATCTTTTTTTGCCATCAGCGCAGTAGTCTTCAGTATTCCTGGGTCATTCGATTTGGGATAGTCAAATGTCTTTTGAACCATTCGATGAATCCGAGCGGATTTATTAAGGCCCATTAAATTTCCCTTTCTTGCGAATTTATTTGATGGATGCTTTGACCCAATACTTTGCTCTCTTGATGCTCTGGCTTCCAGAAAGGCCTTTCGATACACGGATTATTTGCTGTAAAGGCTTCGTGGGCGTGGATAGCCTGTTGCACATAACTTCTCTATTCATTCTCTTTTCTTGGCTTCTGGGAAGTTTTATATGGATCATGGATTGTTTTTTCACGGCATTACAGTGAAGTTCAGCCTCGCTGGCCATGTCCTTGGTCCCTTTTTGAATTGCTCTGTGTTTAGGGAGTCAGGAAATGATTCATCGGCTGAAGAGGGCCACGAGTAAGGGTAGCCAAGTCCACTCGCTTCATTTGATGGGAATTTGTCTCCTAGAGGCTGGTTCTCCTTCCATGGGTGGAGTTGTTAGTTTTAGGCTTTTTGCATATCAGTTCATCTGATGTCAATTTACCTCATTCGAAAGGGGTCTTTTATTGTAATTCTGAGCATCGTGTTTTTGCTCTTTGTATGTTTTAAGTCCGTTGTATGGACCATTTGATCGGTTATCATCGGTGATGTAATTTGCCCCTATAAAATCATAATTCAACAATTGTTGTGTAAAGTATATAACAAGATAATCTGCCCTTATCATAAGAAATTTGGGCCAATCAGCTTTAATCAATAAATTTTCATTTAAAGGATATGTGTTGTATTGCCAATCAACTATGCCGACTCATGCGAGAATTCTATGTGTGATTAACGCATTACTTGGACACGAGGTTTTGAGTTCGTTCGTGTAAGAATTTTGTGTGGGGCAAGCACATTACTTGGATGCAGTTCACGTAAGAATTCTACGTGTGGCTAACGCATTACTTGGACATGAAATATATGTCTTAGCCCCCCGATCTGTGCAAGAATTCTATGTATTTAATACATTACTTGGACGCAAGGTCGTTCCATACAAGAATTTTGTATGGGGCAAGCACATTACTTGGATGCGGCTCACACAAGAATTCTACGTGTGGCTAACGCATTACTTGGATGCGAGATATATGTTTTAGCCCCCTGACCCATGCAAGAATTCTATGTATTTAATACATTACTTGGACGCAAGGTCGTTCCGCGCAAGAATTCTGTACGGGGAAAATACATTACTTGGATGTGGCTTGCGCAAAAATTCTGCGTATGGCTAATGCATTACTTGGATGCAAGATATATGTTTTAGCCCCTAACCCACGCAAGAATTCTACATATTTAACGCATTACTTAGACGCAAGGTCATCTCGCACAAGAATTCTATGCGGGGCAAGCATATTACTTGGATGTGGCTCGCACAATAATTCTATGTGACGCTAACACATTACTTGGATGCAAGATATATGTTTTAGCCCCCTGACCTGCGTAAGAATTTTACGTATTTAACACATTACTTGGATGCAGGGTCGTTTTGCCCAACAATTCTGTGCGGGGCAAGCACATTACTTGGACACGAGATGGATGTTTTAGCCCTAGTACTCCGTGGTGCACAATCTTAATGGACCGTTTAGTTCCTTTATTTGTTTCGCACGCATGGCTTTCATTTTCCCAAAGGCGGCTGGTAATTATTGTATCCAGCTTTTGGCGTATGTGTGCTAAATCATCATTTATTGGCTGCTATTTTCTCTGGACTGTCAGATCGTGGATAACTGGCATCCCCTTTTGAGCTAATGCCTGGGTCGTGTTCCTCTTTAAGCTGGGAGAGTTCTCCATCCCCCTCTCACTTAGTCATTTAAAAAATTTCTGGCTTCTGGCATTCTCACCTCATCCGTCTTTCGGCCTACTGTCACAGTATTTTCATTAACAGTTTCTGCTTTTTCCACTTATTCTTCTGGCTATTTCCTGATCCTTTCGGGCTTTCCATCTTCCAACAATCACGGTATGCTCCTTTTTAACTCTGTGTTTTGCACATTATTCTTTCTTTGTAGGAGGTTAGAGGCTTGACCTTGCCCAATTGATTAGGAGATTGCAAATACTGGTGAATAGAGGTGGTTAAGAGGTCTGGTCTCAGATTAGAGTAGGATAGTCGGGTTGTCGGTTGGTTCTAAGATTCCCCATGTGTGTCTACATCTCCTTCTATTTTATTCCTTTTTCAGAGTGTATCTTTCATTTATCGAAGTCTAGATTATCGATGCAATGGCATAGGGCATGCATGGCCTACAGAATAGGGGGTTCATAGTAGAGTTTTAGTATGGTTCATTTTTCGACGAACTCATCAATCTTTTTATTTCCTTTTGTAGATGGGAATAGGTCATGTGCACCATCGTCACCTGATTAGGAGCAAGGATGATGAACTAGATTCATCCCCAGATACGAGGAAAGCCCGCCAAGCTATGGTCGCAACATTGAGTAGGAGGGGAGTCGACCCAAACTCAGACTTTCACTCGAGCAATATTGAGGGCCAGGGGATGACATCGGGCCAACGCCTCGATCGTCACATGTTCAAGCACCACAAATCCACTGTGCAACTTCGGGATGTCACTTCTATTGTTGAATCAAATCGAATTCCTAAAGGGTGCAGTGTCGTGGTCCCCGCTTCTGACGATCATGCCGCTTACCCTTATCATGGCTTTATAGCTATCGGTATCCTGCATCTGCCTCTGGGATTGAGATTTCCTAATCATCCTTTTACGGTCGAATCTTTGAATAAAATAAAGCTTTCCCCCTTTTAATTAACACCAAATTCATATACAGCTCTAATTTCGTTGACTCTCATGCATAAGGTCAATGGGCTTCCTCCACCTTCGTCCGAAATCCTTTGTTACTTTTATGACCTTAGGTGCACAAATTCAGAGGACGGGCTCTATTATCTCTCAACGAGCCAGACGCCTTATAAAGAAATCCTCCCATAGGGGAGTACGAAGGGAAAGTCCAATATGGGACGCTATAAGACCCGTTGGTTCTACGTCTCATGCCCTTCGTTGAAATACCTTAAGAATTTCAACTTCATCCTCATTTCGGGTAGGTAGGCTAGGTTTGAATAAATTTGTCTATTCGCTTACTCTTTGGTATCTGTTTTGGATTCTGACTCGTTAATTTGAGCTCTAACCTTCTGTTTGATTTTGCATATGGTACCGACAGGCAACTAACTCACGGGGTTGAGGAGTTGGGCGTTCTTGACCGATTTGCTTCGTTGGCAGATCTTTAGAACGATTTCAAGTTTGGTAAGGACGTTCTCTATTTCCAAAAACTTGCTCCGCCAATAAACACTGTCATGACAAGTGAGATAGGGATTCGCCGATTAAAGGAAGTGTAGCCAGCGGACTTTGACAATTATGAGAAGGTAATGGATTTAATTCTTAGGGCGCCCTCACTAGACAGTGAGGATGAGGTTCCTTTGGGCCATGTTGCAGTCTCGTCCCAAATTGTTGCGGACCACCCTCTAGCTCCTGATGTGGGACCTATCCCCAAAACTCTAGCAGTAGCCGAGGCCGAAGTAACCCCGACTCTAGTGGAGCGACCAGCTACTACTGTCGAAGTCCCACCTCTAGGCCTAGCCTCCTCACCACGTTTTGAAGGAGTGGAGACATTCTGTGCTATCAGTCCTCCTGGCCCCTCTGGCCCTCTCCAAAAGAAGCGGAGGATTGCCCAAGAGGGGGAGGCGGTGGTGACCCCTCAGAATCCGTCAGGGATCATTCTCACAAGGCCACTAGCTGAGCCCGATTCTGAAATGGAGGTGCACCCTCAGAAGCTCGTCGATAACTTTTTCACAGTCTTGGGTAATGGCGGCAAGGTCCCAGTGATTGAAAGTGAAGACCTCCCCCTCAGGAATTTGGTGGGATATGCTACCCGGCAGGGTTTTACGGTATGTGCCCCTACCCATTTTAGGCATTTGATTTATTGTTAGGTCTGACTTTATTATTTGTCCTGGGCAGAGCGTGTTATCGCTGATGAAGATTGCTGTCGCGTGCGAGAACCGAGATAGAGAGAGGTTGGCTATCACGAATGAGATAGAGGCTTGTCGGGCTGAAGTTCAGGGGCTTAGGGAGAAAATGAAGCAATTAAAGGTCGCTCTATCACGCGAGATGAAACATCGTGAGGACATAGAGGTAAACTTTAGTTTCATAAACAATGACCTCACCAAGGCGATGGAGCTATACGATGCCTAGGTGTAGCTGTAACATCTAAATAGGGTAGCAAGCATTGCTGAAGAGAGAGTAAGGGCAGCGGAGCAGCGGGCCAAAACTTCCACTGAGGAGGCGGTGACGCTGAAAAGGGAATTGTAACTGGTTAATGAGAAAGTAGCAAAGCCAAGGCTAAGATACTCTCGTGCGTAGTAGAGACAGCCACCTAGACAAGGAGGAATACTCTTGAGTCATTTCTTTGCACCACGTGGGAAAAGTATCCAGATCTTGACTACTCCTTCTTTGGTCCTTAAGTCGTCGAGGGAGTTGCTCGATGGAAGGCTCGAGTAGCAAGGAAGAGTCTAGGTGCTGAAGCTCATACCTCGTCTGTGAAGGATGTAGTCTAGGGAGAGGGTGACTCCTAAGCTGCTGATGTTGCTCCTATGCCTGATGCCCCGGCTTCTAATTCACAGCTTGTCGAAGGCTCAGCCTCCGACCCCTCGTCCTTGTACAGTAGTGATTGCATGACTTTGACTCTCCGATATGCCCGACATTTGTAATGAATTTCCTAAACAACTTGCAAAATTTTATGATGAAACCAAGCTCCTTCTTACATCTATTGCCTTGGTACATGACTGACCATGATTTTCTTTTACTCCCACTCGCATAATAATTTGACATGTGCACTTTTGCTGACTTGCACAACATATAACTTGACAAAAAAATGTAATCTTATTTCAAAGAATCTAAAGAATTACATTCATATATACAATGAATCAATCATAAGATACCGAGGCACTTATTGGTAATAACAACAGAGGTGCTCAGCATTCCAAGCACGGGGGAATTCTACTCCGTTCATGTACGCCAGATGGTAGGCTCCATCACTCACGATTCTTTTGACAATATATGGACCTTCCCAATTTGGTCATAGGGTTCCCTCGCTGGGTTTACAGGCTCTAGGGAGGACGAGATGCAAAACGAGATCTCCGAGCTTGAATTTATGAGTTCGCACCTTGTGGTTATAATATCTCGCTACACGTCATTGATGGGCTGTGGTCTTAAGGCTTGCTTTTTCTCGCGCATCTTCCAAGAGGTTTAGGTTTGTAATGAGGAGCTGGTCGTTATCCTCTAGGTTAAAGGCAACTCTTCTCTATGTAGCGACTTCAAGCTCTGCGGGAATCATTACCTCACATTTGTATACCAAAGAGAAGGGGGTTTTTCCATGGAACTATTCGACGTGGTCCTTTAGGCCTATAATACTGACTGCAATTCATCCGCCCAGGCCCCCTTTCTTGCCTTTAACTTGGTCTTCAAGATCTTCTTGATGATCTTGTTAATGGCCTCTACTTGTCCGTTGGCTTGTGAGTGGTCTATGGCCGTGAAGCTTTTGATGATCTTGAGGTCTTCACAGAACTTGATAAATTGCTCGTTGGTGAACTAGGTCCCGTTATCAGTAACGATCTACTGAGGGACCCCGAACCTACAAACGATGTTGTTCTAGACAAACTTCTTAACCCTAGAAGATGAGATTTCAATAAGTTCCTTTGCCTCTGCCCATTTGGTGAAATACTCCACCGCTACTATCACAAATTTACAGTTTCCCTGTGCCTTAAGAAGTGGTCTGATAAGATCTATCCCCTAGATTGCAAATGGCCATAGACTTGTCATCTGTCTTAAGTAGGCTGGTGGGGCCCATGGAACTTTTTAGAACCTCTGGTACTTGTCACATCTCCTAATGAGATCAATAACATCTTGCTTCATTGTCGGTAGTAGAATCCCTATCGAAGGACTTTCTGTGCCAAAGAGAGCCCTCTAGCATGATTTCCACAATGTCTTGAATGGATCTCTTCCAAAATGGTACTACAGTCTTTACCATCTATGCACCTTAACAATGGGGTCATGAAGCCCCTCTTATAAAGTGTATCACCGTGGATGCAGTATCTGGCTGCTCGGGCTCACAGGCGTCGTGCCTCGAGTCTGTTTTCTGGTAACTTCTCGTTCTGCAAGTAGTCTATGATTAGATTCATCTAGGATTTAGGCATTTTGGCGATTACCATGATGACATCTCCTTGTTCAATACTTGGAGATGGAACGAGCTCTACCAGGACCGCTCCAATAAGGTCTGGATCATCGATGGTACACAAGCAAGCCAAAATATCTGTGTGGGTGTTCCAGGCTCTCGGGATCTACGTGATTTCAAACTGTTGGAAGAATCTTAACGACTCATGGACCTTCTGGAGATACCTCACCATTTTCTCCCCCCATGCTTAGTATTCACCTCTTATTTGATAAATAATTAATTGTGAGTCGCTATAAACCTTTATTTTCTTAACGTGCACCTCTTTGCCCAACCGTAAGCCTGCTAATAAAGCTTTATATTTAACTTCATTGTTCGTGGCTTGAAAGCCAAACCTCAGGGCGCTGAAGACCTTATGTCCTTCTGGGCTAATAAGAAGCATTCTTACTCTGGCCCTTTGATCGCAGGATGACCCGTCAACAAATAGCTCCCACCATGAGGCCTCATGGACTTCCATCCCTTTTTGCGAGGGGCCTGTGAACTCGGTAATGAAGTCAGCCAGTGGTTGGCCTTTGATAATTGTTCTGGGCTTGTATTCAATGTTGAACTACATAAGTTTGATTGCCCATTTAAGTAATCGCCTCAAGGCATCTGTCTTCTGCAAGACTTGTTTTAGTGGGTACTGAGTGAGGACCCTAATACTGTAGGCTTGGAAATAGGGTCATAGCTTCCTTAAGGCAACGACCAGGTAATAGACGAGCTTCTCCATGGGTGAGTATCTCGTCTCGGTATCCAACAGTCTTTTGTTCAATAGAAGATGGGGAGTTGAATCCCTCCCTATTCTCGTGTAAGTGCCGTGCTCAAGGCATGCTGAGATACATCCAAATACACCGTTAGTCTTTCATCCTCTTTCGGCATGGAAAAGAGAGGTGCTCGCCCTAGGTACATCTTAAGTTCTTGGAACGTGATCTTGCATTTGGGGATCCATTCGAACCTTTTTGCCCTCTTGAGGACGTCGAAGAAGGGGATGCACTTGTCCGTTACCTTGAAAATAAACCTACTGAGCACAGTGATATGGCCATTTAGGCTCTAAACATCTTTTGGTCTTGTGGGAGAACGCATATTGAGTAGTGCCTTGATCTTTTCTGGGTTTGCCTCAATCCCTTTATTATTCATTATGAGGCTGAGGAATTTACTCGAGGCTACTCCAAACACACACTTGTGTGGATTAAGCTTCATTCGATACCTTCTCAAGGTCTGAAACATATCGTTGAGGTCACGGACATGATTGACAAACTGTTTGGATTTCACTAGCATGTCATCTACATATACCTCCACAGTCTTGCTGATTTGTTCTCAGAACATCATGTTTATCAATCATTGATAGGTTACCCCCTACGTTCTTAAGTCCGAAGGGCATCGCTTTGTAACAATATAGCCTATAGTTGGTGATGAATGAGGTATGTTCTTCGTCCCATATGGCCATCAGAATTTGGTTGTGTCCCAAGTAGGCATCTATGAAGCTAAGCAATTCATGTCCAGCTATGGCATCCACTAGCTGGTCTATCCTCAGTAAAGGAAAACTATCTTTAGGACATGCCTTATTAAGATCAATAAAATTAATACACGTTTTGTACTTCTCGTTCTTCTTTTTGATGAGTACGGGGTTTGTCACCCAAGTGGGGTATCATGCTGATGGGTTTGTTTGGCCATGAGGGGCAGCAGAGGTCCAAAATTTTCAAAAAAAATTTCTCCCCTTTGACTGAGCAAACCTCCTAAGGATCCACTAGTTTGAGGTCCCAAATACCCCTAGATCAAATCTAAAGTGAAAGTGGAGCTTACTAACCTTTAGTCCAGCTCATTTACAGCGGAAGTGTGTGGATTTTCATACTAGAAAAATCCTCCATATGGCCTCAAAAGCTTCCTCTCCAAGTACTAGCTAGTTGAGGAGCTTGATTGGGACTGGATGGAGCCAAGATC
>JANHAO010013770.1:0-15670 GCA_026873985.1 Saraca asoca | reverse complement strand
TCAAAACAAGTTTAGAGAGAGGATTTTCTTTAAACTAAACAATTTCACCCTTAAGGTTATCAATCTCCCTTAAAGGCTAACACTAAGCAATACTGTCTCAGCCTCTAGTACGGCCTTGGCCTCTAGATCTATCCCAGCCCCAAGGTATGGACTAGGAAGGAGAAGGCTGGTGAGAAGCTTCTTCAGATGCTTTTTCAGTTGAACGTTTAAGTGAAAGTTGCATTCTAGGCGACATTATCCTATTATGAAACAAGAAGATTTGGTTTAGGTAAGATTTAATACACACGTGTAGGATTGAAAATTTAGGAAATGTAAAGATTATTAATATACATTCATGGTGTGGGCATCAGCATATTTTTATTCATGAATCATACTCCCAGACGCACTAACATGAACTCAGTATGCCTATCCTATCTTGGCAGTTGGAGACCTTTATCATGCACCTAGACCCTAGACCATGCTCTGATACCAACTTTGTCATACTCTGATCCACAGAACGTGACCGGCGTAAAAGGTCACCATTAGGAAACCCTTCCATCAAGAAACCCCTACAAACCTTATAATGAAAATAATATACTAACAACTCATTATTTCATCAATCAACAGTGAAATATTTATATATTAGAATTCTAATAAAAATCTGACAGAGTTTCCTTTATTTTTTAGACACCTGGCCTTAAGGCCTGTACAACATTAAAGGGACTACATGCCCATCACACCCTGTATAACAACATAATAATATATAGTGGCCTAGACTATATAATTTACATCCTATTAGACATCCAACAATTATACACAATACATGCATATACAATCCTACCAACTGCTAGACTTTACACCACAATTATACCTTAAATTTTCACTGGCTGTGATCCACTTGGTCAGTGAACAGATCTTAAGTTAGGATGGCATAGGGGAATAATAGGAATATCCTCTGACTCTGAAAAAAACATGGAAATAAAGGAGTGAGTTTCACAAAAACTCAGTGAGTAAACAATCTCATATTCACCCAAAAATCCCATTTAAAAACCATACTCGATAGTATATATGTAAATAGAGCCGTGGTGATATGCTTACACATTCTACAGCCATAATCTCAATATACATTTAAAAACTACCATTCATCAAGAAAATTAAGTAAATAAAAATATAATGTTCAATAGTGTACTATGATATAAATAGGAGGGAAACCAATGAGCTTTTTAAAATTTCATCAAATCTCAACGTGATAAAACATGTAACTGGATCCCCAAAGAATAAATTTAAAATGGCAACCGGCTTAACAATATCATATCGATATAGCATCTATCTCTGTCCTACCTTATTACCCCACACATATCTCCCAAACCTCATTCCTCTAACAAATATACTAATCACAAGTGTACTTTAGGGTTACCAATAAATTTTTCAATGGGTTCAGTATCTCAAATCAACATTCTAAATATATCATGTAGCATGAAATTCATTATTTGAGTAAGCAACATTCATTAAAATATACGTAAACCTGTTAATGCAGTTTCATATTCATTCATCTTATAGAAAAGTAGTATAATCAATTTCAATAATATAAGGCAAGATGAAAATGCATAATTTTATCATAGCAAACCATTTCATGTACACATACAATATATAAATATATTTTCAAAAGCACTTCAACATATAGGAAAATCCCATTATTTAAAAAGGATTAATAATATTCCATATAATAAAATTATTTTATATTTATGAATGGGATCATGAAGTGAGGAGGATTGTCCACTCATCTTAGAAAATTCTTAAAAAGTTAAGTCAGCTAAAGTTCCAAAAATTTGTCATTGCTAAGCTCGATTCGTCAGAGGAAATTTATCTGGAGTTGATAAATAGCAATATCTCAATATACCATAACTTTGAGGGTTAGGGTTTTAGGTAAACCATCTTAAAAACTTAATATAGACAAGCTATAAAATAAATCTTTTGTTCTAAGAATACTCACCACCCTTTAAAATGCAAGTGGGGAGCTCACCACTGGTCAGATCGTCATCGATGAGCCAAAGGAAGTTATTAGCTGAACAGTAGATTAAAGGAAGGGGAGACAAGCCATAAGCAGTTGCCAATAAGCTGGAGAAGAAGAGCTAGCTAGGGAATAACTAGAGAAGGGAAGGAGACCGACAACTAGCTCGGTGGATGGTAGCACTCACAAGAAGAAGTGGAGTCATCGAAAAATTGCAGTGGCAAGCAGTGGAGCTTTAGATAGTTTCAAACACTGGGAAAGAAGAGAAAGGTGCTAGAAGACGTTGGAAGAGGTGATAAACCATTCAAGCTAGCTAGAAAAAGGAGGGAGACATCGAATGTTGTAGGGAGGATAGAGAGAGCCTCAGGGAAAAAAAAATAGGACTGAGCGCATGCTAGAAGGAAAGGAAGGTGCCAGAGAAGGTGGATGCTAGGCACCCAGGACGTGATCAAACAGTGACAACAAGTTAAAATGTAGGAGATTGCCAAAAGAAGAAGTTACTATAGCAGGGGAGAGAAGCTTTAGGAAAATGTGTGAGGAAGGAAAGCCGGCCTGGGGAAATTTTATACATAAAAAGAAATGGAAAAAATTATGATTTGACCCCAGGACTTTTCACCAACTTCAAATAGGTCCTTCTAAAAAATAAGAAATTACATTATGATAGCAACAAAATTTAAACTTCTTCACTTTGGCCCTTTAGTAACTGTTATGGGTAAAAATCAGTACTTTGTAAATGGGCTAGCAAAAGGCCCAATAAGCAAGTTTGAAGGGAAAAGTTTAGCTCACCCTACCCTGAGGTCACTAAGCGAGGTCACTAGGTCACAAATTGTGTGTTCAGCATGAGACAAAGCCAAAGCAATAGTCCAGTTCACTAAGAGACTAGCCTAAGCACTTATGGCCAACAATTCCCTATGTGCGAGCTCGCTTTGCCTAGAGCGAGCTTGGCCTCACTGGCCGAAGGACATTAGCGACCCCAGGCCAGAAGATCTAGTTCATGAAGCACAATACTTGGTTAGAAGCTCATTGAGGTTGAACATGGGACAAGCATACATCAACTTGCAACTCAGCAGATAAGGGCGTACCCACAGAAAGTAACCTGTAGAAGCCAAATTGTAGGAGTCTATATAGTCTTGTACATTTATTATTTGATGTAATAGAATTATAACCTGTAAATTTACAATTATAACCTCCCAGCCTCTATAAATAGGAGGAAGGAGATCACTATAAGGAATTCTAAGCAGAGATATTGAAACTCTACAGAAATTTCCCCGAGTAATAACACTACCGTGCATGTAAGGACTGGTGCTACCCGATTTTGGCTGAACCACGTTAAAAATCCTTCTCTATTCTTTTCGACTCTTCCTTTTTGCGTCCTCATTTCTTTCCTGGCTCAGCCGAATTGTAGTTTGAGTCCTTAGAACTTTTCTGATTGGTTATATTTAGGATCAAATTGAAATCCACTGTCAATATTTTGGCGCCATCTATGGGGACTCATCTATTCTCCGATTAATTTTACCTATATTCAAGTTGATTTCTTATGTAGCTACAATGGCAAGAGGAAGAGCCACCAGAGCTTCAAATGCACTGGTTGATCCCCTAGAAGGTCATGTGTCTACTACAGACTCTACCACTGCTCTTGTCATAGGTGCCATTGCCAGTTTGCCCCCTGAAACTCACTGCCAACCTACCATTGCCCTTAGAACTGATGACGTGCAAACACCTCACTAACCCCAGTGAACATTTGAAAATACAATAAGAGAGTTAACTGAGGATGTTAGAGTGTTGACTCAAGCTCAGACTTAAGCAGCACAAAATCAAGAGGAGATTATTGCGTAGCTCTAGCAGTTACATGAAGAAGCTTAGAGGGAAGGGATGGCTGAATAGACGCATCAACACTTTGATTCAACTCACTCTACCAATTAACAAATGAGGTCAAAAACTTGTCAAACCCGTAAGAACCATGATGGTCGTGGCTTAGGGGCTCACATCGAGGTAAGAGCTTGAACAAGACCAACCAAGGGTATACTATAGGTCGTAGCACCCACGACCAAAGAAAACAAAAGAGCCAGCAATCCTCCAGCCTACAATCCAAAAAGCAAGACCTGATGATGAAAGAAGTGCTTCAAAGGCTAAAGTGACTAGATGAGCATCCTTAGGCTCAAAATAATCAAGATCACAATGAGGAGAGCTCACCATTCTCCATTGAGAATGAAATGCAGCCTCTCCCTCAAAAGCTTAAAGTTCCCGTAATTCCACTGTATGATGGAAACAGCGACCCATGTGACCATCTAGACATTTTCAATATCCAGATGGATCTTTAAACAACTAATCCTCTGGTCAAGTGCCACGTCTTCCCATCTATATTGGGAAGCATCCCTCGAGCATGGTTTAAAGGCTTCCCGACTCGTAATGTCAATAGCTGGGAAGAGTGTCAGAAGAAATTCATCGATTAGTTTTGAGCATTGAAAAGGCAGCTCGCGCCACCCTACCATATCATGATGATCTTTCAGTACAAGCACAAACCGCTGAAGGATTACATGGCCAGGTTCAGGTATGAAGCCAATTTTGTAGAAAATCCCTTTGAGGGAAACATCTTGACGATAATTTCTGCGAGACTCCGCAAAGATGGAAAGTTGTACAAGAGCCTATACAAGTCCCTGGTAAAGGATCTAGCTAAATTCTGCAAATAAGCTACCAAATAGATCAAGTGGGAGGAGACTTTTGGCATGATAGAGTTCAAACAGGAGGATGAGGTGGACAGCTCTACTCAAAGTAAGAAGAGAAGTGATGAGAATCAGGATCTTGACTCCAATGTTTGGCTTACAAAGAGGGCAAAAGTTGAGCAACCTCAACATCAAGGTCACCATGAAAGTTACAGTGTCTTGTTTGATACCTAGGATAGGATTTTTGTGATAGAAAGGGATAGAGAAGACTTCAAAAAACCAAAGCCCCTCTAGACTCTTGGCAAGTTCAAGAGTAATAAGGATAAATTTGGTACCTATCATAACGAGGTTGGGCATAACACATCAAAATGTTGGGCACTAAGGGATGCCATAGAGGATCTCATTAAAAGAGGCTGCCTGCATGAGTATGTAGTCCAACCTTCCAAGCAGCAACCTTGGCAACCCTGGTGAATTGTTGATCAAGAGCAAAGGCCTTCAGTTAGAAAAATATTTTAATGTTGTAATGTCGTTTAGAAGTTAGTAAATGAAATTCAAGTTTATTTGTCTGATGATTTTCAGCAAAATGCTTTTTTGTTTAAGAAGAAAGCTATTCTATGATTGGTAGAGTTGAAACTTGTTATCATTACCAGCTTGTCAGTTGAGGCACGGAGGTACTAAAATAAACTCATTTCCAGGGCGGCCTGAGAGCTCGCTGAGGCACAAAGGTGCTAAAATAAACTCAATTCTAGCGCAACCTAGAGCTTAAAATAAACTCCATTCTAGCATGGCTTAAGAGCTCACTGAGGCACGAAGGTGCTAAAATAAACTCAATTCTAGCACAACCTAGAGCTTACTGAGGCATAGAGGTGCTAAAATAAACTTAATTCCAGCATAGCCAAGAGTTCACTGAGGCACAACGATGCTAAAATAAACTCATTATTTGTTTGAGCAACAAGATTGCTAGTTAGACCAAAACTCATACTGCCACTAGGTAACTATAATATGAAATATTGTTCATAGCTTTCATGTGACTTGCCCAAACAATTCTCATTTATAGCATACATATACTTAAATTTATTTAACTGAAAAGTATGACTGATTGGTTTTTAAATATTTTATGATTTGCAAAAATTTATAATATTATCTGAGACATATAGAACATCTAACATAGCATTCAAGAGTTACAAAGAAAGCTCATTCATTAAAAGCCTTAATGAGGTAAATTTACACCAGAGGAGTCAAAATACAAGTCAAAAAGCCTACAAAGGAGGCTGGCCTCTAGGAAATGAGCTCCGACTAGTAGGAAGACTGACTAACACCCAAGCTACTCAGCATTCCTCCACAATTGATGGCTCCTTTCCTGACTCAGCCATTCCCTTAGGACTAAAAAATGGAGGAGTTTGGCTAGCAAAGCCAAATCTCATAGCGGCACCATGAGAAAATAATCCAAGATCTATGAAAGATCTACTAGTGTACAGGAAGCCATGCGTGCCTCGTCAAATAGCCAAACCATCTGAGATATAGTTAAGGCACCTATCAAGTCTTGGGAAAAAGTAAGAAGGCCCCTAAGCTTTAAATAGACCGACTCAGTCACTTGAAAAACCTAGCGATTATTTGGCTATTCTAGATCAAATGGTCCAGGAGAAAATGAAGCTGGCACGCCAATGGTTGAGAGCCATGTGCAAAAGGAAGTATGGTCTAAGGTAGACGAAGTGAAAGATTTAAGTTTGAAATGACAATATAGTAGAAGTTACAAGCAAGGGCCTTACCAATAAACTATAACTCCCAACCTATGAAGCAGATTGAGAGTTGGGGGGCTGATATTATGGATAACAATCGGTACTTTGTAAATAGGCTGGCAAAAGGCCCAATAAGCTAGTTTGAAGGGAGAAGTCCAACTCATCCGACCCTGAGGTCATTAAGCGAGGTCACTAGGTTATAAGCTGTGTGTTCAGTGCGAGACAAAGCCAAAGTAATAGTCCAGCTCGCCAAGAGATGAGCCCTAGCACTCATGGCCAACAATTCCCTTTGTGCGAGCTCGCTTTGCCTAGAGTAAGCTTAACCTCACTGGCAAAAGGATATTAGTGACCCTAGGTTAGAAGATTTGGTTCACAAAGTGCAACACTTGGCTAGAAGCTCGCTAAGGTTGAACATGACACAAGCATACGTCAACTTGCAGACCCAACAAATAGGGGCCTATTCGCAGAAAGTAACCTGCAAAAGTTGAATTATAGAAGTTTATGTAGTCTTGTACATTTATTATTTGATGTAACAGAATTACAACTTGTAAATTTACAATTATATCCTCCCAATCTCTATAAATAAGAGGAAGGAGATCACTGTAAGGAATTCTAAGTAGAGATATTTTAATTCTACAGAAATTTCCTTGAGCAATAACACTACCGTGGACGTAGAGATTGGTGCTACCTGATTTTGCCAAACCATGTTAAAAATCCTTTTCTATTCTTTCTGGTTCTTCCTTTCTACCTCCTCATTTCTTTCCTAGCTCAACCAGATTGTAGTTTGAGTCCTTAGAACTCTTTTAGTTGGTTGGATTTGGGACCAAACAAAAATCCATCTTCAACAGTAACCTTTTTTTAGCTATTATAGGCCTGCTAGTAAGTAAAGTCCTCTCACCCTGGTTCTTTTACCTTTTTGTAATCTAACTTGACCATTTAATTTTTCAGAACTTGCTGATAATAATAAAGCTGAAGAAGGTGCTTTGAGCTTGGGGTAAGGAGAAAGCAAAACTTAAGGGCGACCTGGCTGCTGTGACCACTGAGGCGTTGAAGTTGAGAGAGGGAACTAAAGATGCCAAGGTCACCAAAAATGAAGCCGAGAGAGCTTTATCTCATGAGGTGGCAAATCATGAGGCTATCACATCCTGTCTCAATAAAGCAATTGATAAGCTGATAAAAGTAAAAGGCAAACTAGATGCGATAGTACAACGAGCTGAAGCTATTGAGAGAAAGTATGAGGTGGCCAGTGAAGAAGTTGCTCTAGGAAAAGAAGAGGTCACTCGGGTAAAAGTAGAGACTGCTGTGCTAGTGGCAAAAGTAATAGAAAATGCAGAGTCTGAAACTAACGCTTCCTTCTTGTACACTCTGTGGGAGCGGTGCCCGCAGATGCATTTTTTCTTTTTTAGTAAGGATGCTCTTAAGATTGTTAAAGGCTTTGAGAAGGTTGCAAAGGCCACTTCTTCGAAAAAAGGTACGGAGTCCATAGTTGGAGTTTCTCTTACTAAGGGTGCTATTCAAAGAGAGGGCAGCTCACAGGTCATGGAAGCCACTGGTGATCAAATGATGGATAACCTACTTACCCTATATGTTGAACCTTTGTCCTAAAAGAGCTCAGTTCTCGAGGACTAGACTTCTTAGGCCATGATTTCTGTAACTTTGGATTTCATTCTTGAACTTTGTATTTACTCTTGAACTTTGTATGAATTTACCTCATTGAAGGAGGTGTTAAATGAACTTTTATGATATTTTCGCTTGCTTTCTCTTAGTTTCCATAATTGAATGCTCCATATGTTGCATAAAATAGCTAGCAGATCATGATTTGATAAACATTAGTCAAGATGAATACTAAGTAGGTCGCATATGATAACATATAAGTTAATATAACTGGTCTTTAGAACTTGCAAACCATGACTTAATAAATGTGAAGATGAGTGCCCAATAGGTTGCATGTAAGCAGCGCCTCAGTTAGCACGAGTCATATGCCCAAATAGGTCACATTGATATACCTTAACTAGTAGGAGTTGAGTGCCCAGGTAGGTTGCATAGATGTGCCTCAGCTAGCATGAGTTAAGTGCCCAGGTAGGTCGCATTGATGCACCACAGCTAGCATAAGTTAAGTACCCAAGTAGGTCATATGGATGCTCTTCAGCTAGCATGAGTTAAGTGCCCAGGTAGGTCACATTGATGCATCTCAGCTAGCACGTCATGACTTTGTCAAAATGAATGCCTAGTAGGTTATGCCTCAGCTAATAATGAATTACCCACATAGGTCATGCCTTAGCTAGCAATCTTGTTACCCAGATAGGTGTGCCTTAGCTTAAATGAATTGTCCAATAAGTCATGCCTCAACTGGCATTCCGTGACCTTTTTTTTTAGTTCACTTGTTGTATAATACTTTGTTGGGATTATATTTGGAAATTAATAAACACAAACATAAGACTTTAGGGAAAATCTTGAATGCTTTTATTAATTTCTAAGTAATATTACAAGATTTGAATCTCTATTGAAAATACAAGTGGAGATGCTCAGTATTCCAAGCTCGAGGAACTTCAACCCCATTCATATTCGTTAAGGGGTAAGCTCCATTTCCCAAGTTTTCCTTAATTATGTACGAGCCTTCCTAGTTCAGACCTAGTTTCTCATCACTGGCCTTATGAGCTCTAGGTAGAATAAGGCGTAGAATGAGATCTTTAATTTTATAGTTCCAAACTTGAACTTTTCAGTTATAGTATCTCATGACCCATTATTGATAGGTTACAACCCTGAGGCAAGCCTTTTCTTCAGTCTCTTTTGCAAGGTCGAGGGTTGTAGCAAGTAGCTGATTATTGTCTTCTGGACTGAATATCGCTCGTTGTTGTGAAGTCACTTCAAATTTTGCTAGGATCATGGCATCGGACCTATACACCATCAAAAAGGGGGTTTTTCCTATGGTGCTGTGAGCTGTGGTTCTGTAAGCCTAAAGCCCATTTTATAGCTTGTCTACCCATGTTACTTTTTTGGCCTCTAACCTCATCTTCAAGATCTGTTTGATGATCTTGTTAATAGCCTCAACTTGTCCGTTAGCCTGAGGATGATCTACGACTGAGAAGCTCTTGACAATTTTGTGATCACTTCAAAACTTAACGAACTGCTTACTGTTAAATTAGATCCCATTGTCAGTCACGATCTACTGAAGGACTTTGAACCTGTAAATAATATTATTCCATATGAACTTCTTAATCTTTGTAGAAAATATTTGTGCTAGTTCTTTTGCCTTTACCCACTTAGTGAAATAGTTAACAATAACTATTGCATGTTTGGAGTTCCTATGATCTATTACGAGTGGTCCATTCAGGTCCATGCCCCAAATTATGAAGGGCCACGGACTAGCCATCTGTTGCAGGTAAGTTGGCAAAGCTCATGGGACTTTAGTGAACCTTTGGCACTTATCACACTTTCTTACGAGGTCAATGGCATCTTGTTTCATTGTCGACCAACAATATCCTTGCTGGAGTGCTTTTTGAGCTAGAGATAGCCCCCTAGCATGGTTTCCACAATGGCCAGAGTGGATTTCCTTCAAGACAGTTTCACAGTTGTGGCCATCTATATACCTCAAGAGTGGATTTGAGAATCCCTTCTTATATAACATGTCATCACTGATGCAATATCTAGCTGGTCGAACTCGTATATGACATGCTTCCAACTTGTCTTCAGGTAACTTGCCATCTTGTAGGTAATCAATGGTCGAACTCATCCACGAGTCCTATGCTGTGGTAATTGCCATCACAACATCCTTTTAATCTATACTTGGTGATGGAAGAAACTCCACTAGAATTGCTCCTAAGAAATTTGATCCCTAGTTATGGCTAGATGAGCTAATGCATCTGCATGAGAATTCTGAACTCACGAAATTTGATTGACCTTGTAACATCAGAATGAGCCAAGTAGTTCCTAACTTTTTGAAGATATATAGCCTTTTTTGACCCTTTCATCTGATATTCACTTCAAATGTGACAAACAATGAGCTAGGAATCATTTAATATTCTCAAATTTTTAGCTCGCATCTCTTTTGTGAGATGGAGCCCTACTAACAAGGACTCATACTCTACTTCATTATTCATAGCCTAGAAGCCATATCTTAATGCACAAAGGATCTTGTATCCCTCAAGGCTAATCAAGAGCATTCTTGCCCCAGCCTTTTGCTTACTTGATGATCCGTCAACATACAATTCCTAATACTGACACTCTGCGATCTCTGTTTCTTTTTCTATGGGCCCTGTGAATTTCATAATGAAATCCACTAAGGTATACGTCTTAATTGCCGATCTAGGCTTGTATACAATATCAAACTGAGCTAACTCCACTACTTACTTAAGCAGGTGACCTGAGGTGTCCATATTTTGTAAGACTTGCTTGAATAGGAATTATATAAGCACTTCTATGCTATGTGCTTGAAAATAGGGTCTCAGCTTCCTTGATGCCATTACGAGACTGTAAGCAAGTTTTTCCATTGGCGAGTACCTTGTTTCGGCATCTAACAGCCTTTTGTTAACATAATAGACCAGGATTGAGCTCCACCTTCTTCTCGTATCAGAGCTGCACTGAGAGTATGTTGAGACACTCCTAAGTATATGATAAGCTTCTCTCTTTCCTCTGGTTTGGAGTCCATTTACTCTTTTAACTGCTAAAAAGCAATGTCGCACTGTTTAGTCCACTCAGAGTGTTTTGCTTTCTTCAGCACATTGAAAAAGGGGATGCACTTGTCCATGGCTTTCAAAATGAACCTACTGAGAGTTGTGACCTGACCGTTTAGGCTTTGTGCATCTTTAACTTTGGTCAGGGATCTCATATCAATGAGAGCTTTGATTTTCTCTAGATTTGCCTCAATTCCCCTATTATTTATGCCTCAATTCCCCTATTATTTACCATAAATCGAAGGAATTTTCCTGAAGCAACCCTAAATGCACATTTATGTGGATTCAGTTTCATTTGATACCTCCTCAAAATTTGGAACATCTCTCCAAAATTACAGACATGGTTGGTGACCTGTTCAAATTTTACTAACATATCATCCATGTACACCTTTATTGTTCTACTGATCTATTCCTTGAACATCATATTCACTAACCGTTGATATGTTGCCCCTGCATTCTCCAAAAGGCATCACTTTTTAATAGTACAGCCCACGATCAGTGATAAATGAGGTGTGTTCCTCATCTTGTGGGTCCATGGGATCTGGTTATACCCCAAGTAGGTATCTATGAAGCTGAAGAGTTGGTGCCCTATTGTTGCATCCACGAGTTGATCAATCCTTGAGAAGGGGAAACTGTCCTTTGGATGTGCCTTATTAAGGTCTGTGAAATCAATGCAGTTCCTCCATTTCCCATTCTTTTTTTTTCATAAGTACAGAGTTGGCTACCCAAGTCGAGTAATAAGCTTCCAGGATAAACTTGTTGGCTAGAAGTTTATCCACCTCCTCTTTTAGAATGACATAACACTCAGTAGTCATAGGTCTTCTTTTTCACTAACATGCACATCTTCAAGCTCCTCTACTGGGCCAGTTGCTTGATCTATATCCACCTCACATGGGTCAAGGTCATGGCTAACCCTTGTTGTGCTCGTGGCTTATGTTTCTCCACCATACACCATGTTAACCTTTTTTCCTCTTACTTTGAGCTTAACCGTATCCTTATAACATCGTCGGGCTATGTGCTGTTCACCCCACACACATCCGACTCCACTGGGTGTTAGGAATCTGATGGTTAATGTCCTAGTTAACTCGACCATGTCGAAGTCATTCATCACAGGTTGCCTCAGCATGACATTATATGTTGAGGGACAATCTATAATTAGGAAGTCTGCTAGGACAGTGGCTTGTCAATCTGAGTCTTCTAGAGTAATTGGGAGCTTGATCTGCCCTACTGGTAATATTCCATCTCTCATAAAGCCACAAAAGGGTTTAGGGGAAGGCTTCAACTGGCTCACGCTTAATCCTATCTACTTGAAACACCCCTTATACATAACGTTCATTGAGTTGCCAATGTCAATCATTATGCTCTGCACCTCGACATTGCCTATTCTGGTTCGAATAACTAGCGCGTCATTATGGGGAGAGTGTATTCCTCATGCATCTTCTTCTATGAAGATGATGCTATCTGAGGCTGTTCTTGCTTTCTTGGAGAGTCTTTCATGTTTTCCATGACTCATGAGCAGGATGTAACTCACCTCTCACACGTAGCGATCGTGTGACCTGTTCAAAGTGCCCATAATGTGAAGCCTACCATGGATGGTGAATATAGTCCTTACCACAGGTGCCTCATCATGTTCAAGAGTCTACTGACCCTAGTGCTACACTGGTTATTAGGGCCGTAGGGGTCATTATCTCAAATGTCGCATCACATAATCCCTTAAGCAACCTCTCTTGATGAGATCCTTAATAGCATCCTTAAGCACCCAGCACTCTGAAATATTGTGCTCGACCTCATTATGATAGGCGTAAAACTTATTTCTGTTCCTATGCTTAGGGGGAGTCCTTAGGGGTCTGGGCTTCCTAAAGTCCTCCTTGTCCTTTTTTGTTGCAAAGATCCTATCTAAAGTATTTGACAGGACACTGTAGCTATCGTGGCGACCTTCACGTTGAGGTTACTCACTCTTGGCCTTCTTTGTGGCTTAGCCATCAGAACCATCCTTTTGACCCTCTCTGTTATTCTTGCCATTGCCTATCTTTTTGCTCATGTTGGAGCCACTCACCTCATCCTTCTGGTTGGGCTTCTTTGGGCTAAAAGTCTTCTCCCACCGAATTTTCTTGGTGGCTTGCTCGTAGAATTCACCTAAGTCCCTCACTAGAGACTTATATATACTCTCATACAGTTTCCCATCCTTGTAAAGTCTAGTTAAGATCGTTGTGTGGATGTTTTCATCTGAGGAATTTTCTACATTGCTGACCTTATGCCTGAATTGGGTGATGTAGTCTTTCAGTAATTCATTTCTCTGCTGAAAGACTGTTGCAAGGTGACAAGATGGTGCGAGTTGTCTTCTCAGCACCTTATATTGGTTGAGGAATCTCCTTTGGCATTCTTCCCAACTATGAATGCTGCGAGTTGGGAAACTCCTAAGCTATGTCTGAGGTATTTCTCCAAGGGTGGAAAGGAAAACATGACGTTTGACCAGTGGATTGGTGGTCTGAAAATTCATTTGGACATTGAACGCATCTAGATGGTCATATAGCTCACTGTTCCCATTGTACTGTGGGATGTTCAGGACCTTAAACCTGTGAGGAAGAGGCTTTCTCTCTATCTCCCTAGTAAATGGTGTCATCTCCTCATAATAGTCTTGTTTATCCTAAGTCGTAGGTCATTTTTCTAACTGCTGCACCCTTTGAAGCAACTTTTCAATCATCGAGTCTTATGCCTCATATTAACGATCAAAGGATCGATGGCTCTTGTCACCTACCTGATCAAAGGAATGGTGATCTAAGGCTTTATGCCTTCTACTATACTTATTACCTGGTGAATAGCAATCCGATCTATGTCCATGATTGGTCTTGTTTAAGTTTCCTTCTGGACACGAGCCCTCACATCGCTAATTATCTCCTTCATTGTCCTTGCGAGCTCAATGGACCTCTGACCTTAGTCATGAATTGGATGAGTGAACTGAACCAACTCACTATTGTTCTTGTCTGATAGGCCCCTCCTATTGAGCTCCTGGTTGCTAGAATTCTCCTTAGGGCGTAATGACCTCAACTTGTCTTTGTGTGCCCTGGGCCTGTGCTTAAGTCAACGCCCTCACCACATTAGCCAATTCCCTCACCATGTTTTCAAGTGCCTCCTAACGCTAGTGCCATGCTTGTGCTCTATCAATCCCAAAAGCAACAGGCTGGCAAGGGGTTAATGGAGCCATGTCAGTGGTAGTACCTATTGTAGGGGTAGCAGAAGTGCCTACCGCAGGGAGGACTAAGGCTCTAACTAGTAACATTTCCCATTATTGCTCCATGTGACCTTCAGGCTGGCCAGCAATAGCATTTGTACTTCTGGTGGTTTTTTCTCTTGCCATTGCAGTTGCACAGTAAATCAGAGAGAGAGAGAGTGCGTGTATGTGTGTGTGTGTGTAGTTTGGGCCCTCATTCTATCGCCAAAATATTGATGGTAAAATCCAATCAACTTGTAAAGTTTAGCAAAAATTTCAAACTATAGATTATGAGTGTAAATATGCAAGGAAAAGATTGAAAGGGAGGAAAAACAGAGTACACCAAAAACTTTTTAACGTGGTTCAGCCAGCATACAAGACCTACGTCCATGGTCATTTTATTTTCAGTCTTTGATGAGTATTTCAGTATGTAGTTTGTCTATATCTATCTGTGTGTATCCTTTATAATGGTTTCTATCCCTTTTTTATAGTAACTGGGGTGTTACAGTGTATTCCATAACATAAATGAGTCATAAATTAGTTACAATGATTAATAACGAATTTATATTAAATAAGTGGCTAAACAATCTTTTGAATGGATGACTGGTAAGGCGTGCCTTCTAGCTATGATCTGGATTGTCACGACCCACCCAGGGGATTCGTGACCAGCATAGAAGGTTATCCGTCCACCTACAAGTCTAATTATGCATATTGACCCATAAATACACTTCTATTTCTGCCAAAAATTTGACAGAGTTTCCCCTATAATCTGGATGTCCAAGCTCAAGGCCTTAATACATAACAAGGGCCACCTACCCATCAAAACTTGTATAACCAATAAAAAGACTCGCAATGGCCCATACTAGATAATAACAACCTACTAGGCATCCAGGACTCAATCACAAATATAATATAATAAGTATTTCTATCTAACAGCCAAATCACCATACCAATTTGTACAAGGTGTTTATAGACAAACAATATATGCTATAAGTCCAGCAAAGCATACACAGCAATACATCAAACACCTGGTGGCCTAAACTAGATATTTATCCTACTGAGCATGTGAAATACAAACTAATATAATACATAATTATTATTATTAATCAATGTTTATACTTTTACTATTTTATTTCTTTGTATTTCCATTTAAGGAGGTTTCAGAAAGTTTTAGTGAGTGAGTAGTCCTACCAAAAACTGAAGTTTAATTTACAAATCAATTATCTAAAATCTATCAAAAGACTTATACTTTTGAAACTATATATTTCCGTCGAACGAAATTTTCATCAAAATGAAACTTTTCTGAAAGCTCTTTCATATTCTTTCTTGTAAGAGAAAACATGTATTTCTTAAAATAGCTTTTTCATAAATCCAAAATTTATTTATCAAATAAA
>JANHAO010013769.1:0-15671 GCA_026873985.1 Saraca asoca | reverse complement strand
AGATTTTTTATATTATTTATTATATGCATTTTTTCATATTGGATATTACTTATTGTTTACAGTGATTTTTTATGTTCTATGTGCTGTTTTGTTGAATTGGGTAGTATATAAAACAAAAAAGTGATTGAAATTTTTTCCAATGAATATTAACCTGTTGAAATATTTGTCAAACTATTAAAAAATAAAAAAACAAAAAAAAATTACTGTTCCAACAGATTTTGTTGAACGAGATATTCCAACGGATTTTTGGAATATTCCAACAAAATATTCCAACGGACAAAATCCGTTGGAAATTCCGTTGGAATAGCTCGTTGGACAAATTTTTTGATTTAATATTCCAATGGACTCTGTCCATTGGAATTTTCATTGGAATAGAAAATCTGTTGAAATGCGCCGTTGAAATTTGCCATTCCAATGTGCGATTTTCCAACGGACCAAAATCCGTTGGAATGGCCGATTCCAACGGATTTTGGTGGAATTCCAACGGATATATTTTGCTGGAATTTCCTGAAATTCTTGTAGTGATAATTTGGTTAGCGAGTCATAAGGTTCAAGCATGCAGGTTGTATGCCATACATGGTGGCGAACATCGGTCATGTTTGGTGGAGCAATAAAGACTTTAGGAACAAGTTGAGTAATTGGAGTATGGATTTAAGAGGTTTGTGGCAGGAAAAGATGGCGAGTAAAGTTAGTCATTGGCAGAATGATGGTGGGAATGGAGATTTGGTCCCATAGAGGTGGAACCGAGTGTGGCTGAAACTGTTAGGGTTCAAAAATGCAATAAGGTTAGGTTAGTTTAGTAAAAGGTGAAAAAATGATTGGATTAACCTCCATGAGAACATAGCTTGGAGGACTAGAGAGTGATGAAGATAGAGTGGGTTGTGATTGAGCATGACAAAGAGTTTCCAATTTCTCCCACAATTGGCGAACCTACTTTGGCAATGTCACACTCAGATTTAGTAGTAATCCTCGAACCTTCTTCTATCATATGATCTTTGTGGAGCTTGCCTCAAGCCCTTTTGTGATGGTAGCGCACATTGAGCGACCGGGAAAGTCATAGATGATGCCAAATGAAACTCTCCTTTCGAGATTAGCGGATCGACAGGATGACAAACTGTCACTAGATGACTTGCAAATATGACAAAGTCAGTTGCATATAAAGGAAGTGATTTATGGTGTAATGACAGTTAAATCAGTAATCTCACAAAGTTTTAGTAAGTGCAATAAAGATGGACTAGAATAAGGGATGTCTATTGGTATATATAGATGTCGAGCGTGTCAATTGTTATACTCTTAGGTGAATGATATGAGACCATGTATCTTTGGTGTATTTAGGATTCTCGCTAGGTAATTTCTATGATCATATTTGTGCATGCTTAAGTCATGCTTTTATTACACTTTAGTTGGATGGCTAGCCTATTGAGTCTCTATTTAACTAATTTCTTCTCTCAAGTAAATCGATTGTTCACTATAGCTGATCGATTTTGGTTCTGACTAGTCTTGTTGCAATCATTTCTTCTGATCTTGGCCAATGTCTATGTTAATCAAGATTCATTTACTTTTCTTCTTTGCAACATCTCTTGTTTTTTTCATAACGACTCATTATAGTCTCATTAAATGTTATTTTCATTTTCGTTGCAAATTCAGAAAGTCTCTTCACTTTTTTATCTTATGTCAACTCATATAATTATTTTCTTGTGTCCAATTTTATGAACTTTTATTGCAAAAGTATATTCAGTAAAGGTTGGTTTTTTGTGACAAGAACATATATTTGAAGTTGTTTTTACTTTAACTCACAATCGTGTTAATGGATTACATATTTTTCTAACATATTCCCACCTTATTTTCATATTGTACTCATATTAAAAGTAAGTCTATAATAATTTTTTTAGATAAGATAATCATAATTTATGAAACATTGTTTAAAAAAAATTAGTATCTAAAGTTTTACAAAAGAAAATGTATAAATGACGAAATTGACTTCTGCACTCTAGGATGCCTTTTTTTTGGCTTAGCATATACAATGAGGAACACAAACCGAAAAAATATTTCATACTTCTGTGAAAATTTTCGAAATATAAATATAAAAAAACCCACTTAATTAACGTGCCAACTCTTGGAGATAAATACTCCTAATAAAGAGAATTAAATAATAACCTCATTGCTCATATAAAATGAAGAGTAGAGTCTAATTAGCAGATAAAAGCAATTCTTACGAGTTACAATGCTCAAAAATCAATCTGTGGTAAAATTCATCCATATACAAAAGGGAGGAAATAATTACAAGTCACTTAATTTTGTATGATTTTAAAAAAATAAAAAAAAATGCCAAGGTGACAATGGTAGAAGTATTAAATTATAATTAAAATATTTGGACCTCCCTTAAATATAGATTTAATTATACTTCTCTTTCCTTCAGTTTAAAAACTTATACCGACTATCTTTAAATTCATATTCTCACTTCACATAAATCTAATTTGAGCAAGTTTCATTAGAAGAGCCATTATATCTCTATTTGACCATTTTTTAAGTCCAAAGTACCCCTACTTGAACCCCACGTAAGTACTCCATTTGTGAACAAACATCCATTAGTTTATAAAGGAGGAATAGAAAGTAAGGTACTCCAATTTTTTTTTTCTTTATTCATTTATTGGGCATGAAATATAAATGAATTAGCAAAAGATCAATGAACAATTCCAGCTGATAAGAGTTCAGCTTAACTATGATTGAGGTTATTGGAGCAATCTCCCAGATTGCCAATTATGAACTTAGATGGCTGGTCAACAAGGATCAAAACAATAACCTTAGATTGTTGAGAACAAAATCTACTCGCAACTTGAAGCACGCCTTCCTAGCCATCAATTCAGGGAAATCCGTTCAATTTCTTATTTAATGGAAATCTGTTATTATCCTTATGTAATCCTAATCAATTCATAATCCTTATTTATAATGGATTTACATTCAAACTATGACACCCCAACTTATAAAAGGAAATGAAATCATTATACAAAGGATGATCAATCAACAAATAAAAATACTTAGCAAAGAAATTGAAAAATAAAATAACCATGGACGTAAAGCATTGCACTTGGCCGAACTATGTTAAAAAGCTTCTAGTATCTTCCTATTCCTCCTCTCTCTCTCTCTCTCTCTCTCTCTCTCTTTCTTTCTCTTTTACACTCAAATTACAGTTTGGCATTTCTGGACTTTTGGTTGACCGAATTTGCACGTCAACATTTTGGCGCTAAAAAGAGGGCCCAAAATTGCATTCTCCTTAATTTTCCACCTAATTGCAATGGCTGGAGGAAGAACCACCAGGAGTTCAGATGCTACAGTTAACTAGCCTAACGATCGCGTAGAACAATAAAGAGACCCAGTTCTTCTTACGACAAGTACTTTCGCAGTCCCCACCACCAGTGTTGCGACTAGCATGCCCCCAACGGCCCTTCACCAACCTGCTATTATTGTTTCTGGGATTGATGGAGTGTAAGTGTGGCATTAGTGCCATGAAGCGCTTGAGAAAACAATGAGAGAGTTGGATGAGGCGGTTAAGGCACTGACTCAGGCACAAGCTTAAGGCCTACGAAAGCAAGATAAAGTTGTTGCACCTAGAGAAGAACTTTAGCAGCCATGGGAAGGAGTTCAAGAGGAGAGGCCAATCGGAGTACTTTAGCGCACTGGTTCAGTTCACTCTTCTAACTTACGGCTAAGGCCGGAGGTCTACTGAGCTCGTGAGAATAATGATGGAGATAATTATTGATGTGGGGGTTTGCATCGAGTTAGAGGCTTGAACAGGACTAGTTAGGGACATATTCCAGATCAATACTCACCTGATCATGGGCACAAAAGAAGGCATAAAACCTCAGATCATCACTCCCACAACCAGGGAAGTACCATATTCATAATTCTATAATGTTATTCAGATATTTTAGATATTAGTGAAAGCACCTAAGTTTTTCCTTAAATTCTTATGTTTGTGTTTACTTTTTTTTGATAAATTTTCAGCAAAGTATTGTACAGGAAGATCTGAGTTTGGGACTATAAAATCGATGATCTCACACTGCGTCTTATTCTTCTTGAAGCTTGCAATGCCAATGGCAAGACACTAGGTCTGAACTGGGAGGGTCCATACATTATTAAGGAAGACTTAGGAAATAGAGCCTACCGATTAACATTTGAATGGAGCTGAAGTTCCACGAGCTTGGAATGTTGAACATTTGCTCGCCCTTCTAATCTAGAAGCAAACACTCACCCTTCTAATCCATAAGTGAGCAATCACCTTTCTAATCTGAAAGCAAGCACTTGCTCTTCTAATCCAAAAATGAGCACTCGCCCTTCTAATTCGGAAGCGGGCAATCCTTTTAATCCGAAAGGGGCATTGAACTTGACTAATGCTTATTAAAGCCAAGGTTTGCTAGCCGAGGCACATTCATACAACCTACTGGGCACTTGACTCATGCTAGCTGAGGCACATTCATGTGACTTACTGGGCACTCGACTCATGCTAGTTGAGGCTCATTCATGTAACCTACTGGGCACTCGACTTGTGCTGGCTGAGGCGTATTCATGCGACCTACTAGGCACCTGACTCGTGCTAGTTGAGGCATATTTATGTGACCCACTGGGCACTCGACTTATGCTAGTAGGCACTCGACTCATGCTAGTAGGCATTCGACTTTTGCTACCTGAGGCGTGTTCATATGACTTACTGCACACTCGACTTATGCTACTGGGCACTTGACTCATGCTAGCTGAGGTGCATCCATGTGACCTACCTAGGCACTTAACTCGTGCTAGCTAAGGTACATCCGTGTGACCTATTGGGCACTTGACTCCTACTAGCAGAGGTGCATCTGTGTGACCTACTGGGCACTTAGCTCCTGCTAGCTGAGGCACATCCATGTGACCTACCTGGGCACTCGACTCGTGCTAGGTGAGGTGCATGCATGCGACCTACCTGGCACTTGACTCATGCTAGTTGAAGCATATTCATGAGACCTACTGGGCACTTGACCCATGCCAACTAAGGTACATTCATGCGACCTACTAGGTATTTAACTTGACATATTTACAAAGTCATGATTTACTAGCTGAGGCGTATTCACATTAACATCTTGAATTATCATCTACAACCTACCGTGTATTCAACTCATCAAAAACCTCATTCACCCAAGTAAATGTACATATGAACATTCAAGAGACGAAACTCAGAATTACAGAAGTCTAAATGATGGCATGACAAATCGTAGTTGTTGGCTTTTACCAGTAAACTACAGCTTCCAGTTCGTAGATTGCACTGAGAACTAAGGGCTACTGCTGTGGGTATTTTTGGAACTATACAAATGGGCTAGTAAAAGATCAATGGACAAGCCCAGCTAATAAGGGCCCAACTCAACTATGATTAAGGTCATTGGAGCAATCACCTAAGTCGCCAATTGTGAACTTAAATCGCTAGTCAATAAAGGTTAAAGCAGCAACCTTAGATCGATAAAGATAAAACAAGGTCTATCTCGCAGCTCGAAGCATGCCTTCTCAGCCATCAATTCAGAGAAATCCATTCAGTTTCCTATTTTAATGGAAATCCATTATTATTTGTTATATAATTCTAATCAATTCATGATTCTTATCTGTAATTAATTTACATTCAAACTGTAATACCCCAACCATTATAAAAGGGGAATGAAATCATTGTACAAGGAACGATCAATCAACAGATACAAGTACTCAGCAAAAATACTAAGAAATAAAATAACCATGGATGTCAAGCATTGCATTTAGCCGAATTACGTTAAAAAACTTCTAGTATCTCTCTGTTTTTCCTCTCTCTCTCTCTCTCTTTCTCTCTCTCTTACTCAAATTGTAGTTTGAAATTTCTGAACTTTTTGATTGACTGAATTCACACATCAACAATATCAAAATCTTACCTTTAATTACAATATCTTCAATCTGAACAATCAAAGATTAGGGCATTGCATTCTCCCTTTTAAGGGAAAGTAGATACTCAAGCAACGATGATTAAAGTAAACAAAAGGGATCCAACAATAAATAAATAAATAGACAAGTGAGTAATTTAATAATGTTTAATTACTTTAGATTTAAAATTAAAAGAATTTTAAAACTTAAAAGGAATATACTTAACAAAATGCACTTAATTGGACTAATGTGTATATTTTTAAACTATTGGAGAGAGGCGTGTAAGAGGAAGTCAAGATATTTTACTTCTAAATTATTGATCTTGAAGTGAGATTGATTAGGAAAAAAAATACTATAAAAATGAAATATAACTATAATCGCATTCTTCTCATTATTTTCAGATCAATGTAAGAAGTTGCCTTCAAGTTTCTTCTTATATAATAGTAAGAATTAATACTTTTTAAGTAATGAAAACAAATTAAGTTAGTAAGTGATAAACATATTACTGCAATTCAATAATAATTACATTAAAATGAGCACCATAACTAAAATAATCACTTATTTTTAAAAACATCCTTGCTACGCTTGAAATGAATTGCAAGTTAGTCGCAGTATTCCGCAGGCCGCAACCTAATCACACTCAAAGCTTGTAATTAGAGTAAAATATGTATCCGTTGGAGTCCTCAATGAAAGATAGTCGCTTTCTCTGCTAAAAGACAAGGATATGCCGGCTTGATAATTGCTCATAAGAAGAGCCAATCCGTTGTTTGTTGTCTAGTCCTTTTTTGTTTTATCTTTTTTATTTTATTATTAAATGGCTCTTGTTTTTGTTACTAATCCCACGTGAATGTACTTAATTTACACATGATGACATGGGATCGGGTCGGGTCATTTAGCATGGTTGTTTTTAATATAAGGAGGGCAAAGCTTTTTTGAAAATGAAATTCATGAGAATTAAACTCCAACCCATCGCATATATATAATTTTAAGACTAAGATTAATATCACTTGAATTACTTATATATAAATTTTAATATAAAATATTATTATCTTTTTTAATATTTAAATAAAATTATACATATTTTATTCATTTTAAAAATATGCATCGATTTCTTTTATTAAATAAAATATATTACAAATAAATTTAAGTTTATATCAAATTAATAGATATGTTAAATCAATTGTTTGAACCAGTCAAAGACAAAATTTGACTCAAATGAACACAATACACCAATGGTCTTTCTCCTCTTTTCTCTTTTCCTTCTTCTCCCATCGTCTGTACTTTCTCTGTGTAGAGGACATCAGAATATTTTTTTAAAAAAATTTGGAGAACTTTACTGTATAAATGCCATTTTTGTAGTATAAGATACAACGTCACTACCTGAAGTATTATAAAGCATAGATTTATTACTGATTGAGAAATGAAGAGTACAGGGAGAACTCAACAGCAACAATGAATTATGATTAGTGAAAAATTCTAGAAACGGAAAAAAGAAATAGAATTTTGATTATTGCAAAATTTTTTGAATTATGTTAGATATGAAAAAAAAATTTAAAATTTTTCATTCAGCTTTAATTCATGAAATTATAATTTTTTATGTATTTGTTAGAAGTAAATTATATATAAATATGTAAAATTTTGTGAAAAATTACAAGATTATATATAAAAAATTACAACTTTATTTATACTTTCGTAAAAATTTGTAAAATTTTTAAGTGAATTTTTATGAAAGTATAACATAAAAATCATAAAAATTATAATTTTTTATATAAAATCTTGTAATTTTTTATAAAAAAAATTACAACTGCGTATATATTTTGTATGTAATAAGTACATAGAATATTACAGTTTTATCCATCAAACTTATATAACAAAATTCTTAAAACCTCTTATAACTTTTTTGAAAATTTTTTATATTTTTCTCGATTTATGATTGAAGATTATAACTTTCATAAAAAAAACTAAGCAAATTTCTGAATTTTTCTGTACAATTTTAAAAGGTAGAGTTGTAATTTTTTTCTTTAAAGGTTACACAATTTTTATAAAAAAAATTATAACTTTTTTAACTTTAACATCAATTTTTTCGTAAAAACTTATAGAAGCATTTCTTTGTAAAATAAAATCCCACGAATTGCTTTTGGCTAGTTCACCCTGTTTCATTGCGTGCATCCTGGTACGGATATCTACCATCTAGATCTAGTTCACCCAATTTTTTTCCACATGTCTACTATCCAGCCATACAGAAACCATCTGTTTGTACCACAAAACCTCCTTAAATCTTACATAATGTAAAAATTTCTGCATCAAAAATTAAAAAACAACAACAACGAAAGGCTCTGCATTTGTGTACTTCGGATAACAATTTGAGTTGGCACACACAGTGAGCTGACATTCGAATTCATGAGAAAAATTAAAACAAATCATCACAAACTTCATATGAACATGCCATCAAGCATTAGCCCTCCCAGAAAAGAAAAAAAGAAAACAAATTCATATAAACAACAACGTAGACACAAGTTAATTATCAGAAAGTTAAAAGTTCTCTTGCTCCCCCTTCTCGAAGATTCTAGCAGGCTCTGAATTCAAATCCAAACCCGGATTATACTCCTCCATGTCTTTTCTCTCTCTGCTATCATCGTCTTTACGATCTTTAACGCCGTCATCTTCCTCAAAATCTTCTGCGAGGAACGATGGCTTCCAAGTGTTCATCGTCGCCGTCAACTTTTGGCCAGAGTCGTCAACCTTCTGGAAATACTTGACAGCCGACTTTATCCTCCTCAGGATCGCAAAGAATTCCTCCACTTCCTCTTCGACGTCGTTTTGTCCCTCTTCAGGTTGTGCGAGTTTCTGCTTCTTATCCGTACTGGTTTCATTGCTATGATCATTTTCAAGCTTTCTCTTCTCTGCGTCCATGACTTCTACTGCTCGTCACGACTGTGCATCCGCACGGCGTCGTCCAGTTCAGGTTATAAGGTTGAGGTTTCGATCCTAAACATAAATACAGTGATACAGAGAAAGATGGAACACGCTTATCGGTTTTTCCAAAGCAATGAGGACTGAGGGACTGACGTCAGTATGAACAGAAGTGATGACGTTGTAGGATTGACGTTATGAGAGCCAGTGGCGCGTGAGCGAGAAGACTGGGAGCAAATACTAGGAAATAAGGAATTTGGCCCTTTTATTTTCGTGTAATTTTTATTCTTAATTTAATTTTTAATTATATTAATTTTTTCAATTAAATTCTTTTGTTTATTTATTTTATATTATGTTAATTAAAATAAATATAAAAATTTAAAATAGGAAATTATGTTCTTTAAATATTGATATAAATGTTTAATATAATTTATATGAAAATGAATATATATATGTAAATAAAATAATATTATATTAATTGACAAGAAATAAAATTAATGTCTTTTTTATTTTAGAAGTCAAAAGATAAAAAGATTAGATTAAATAAAATTGGATTTATTAAGAATCAATTCAAAACTGACAATTAAATATTTAATGATCGAAGTAAAAATATATATATAACAATTAAATATATAAAGACTAAATTAAAAAAAGTGTCTATGCAAAGGATTTAAATAATACCTTAATTTATAATAAAAAAAATGTGTATATCTACTGTTATTGTAAGTTTTTATTTAGTTTTTGAATTCTTCATATAAAAATAAAAAAATTGATGCAACTTTAATTAATAAAATTATAATTTATATTTAAATTTTCAATTTTAAGTCGCAAATTTAAATTTTGGAAACATTTATGTACGCATCAGAGCATTAGTAAAAAAAAAAAAAAAAGAAAGGGGGGGGGGGAGGAGATGATGAATTGAAAAAAAAAAAAAGAAAAATAGAAACCTCAATATTTGGATTGGAAAGTAGAAGCCATCCAAGATTTAACCCAGTCTATCCGAAGGCGACGTATACCTAATGCCTGCCAAGAGGTTTGACTGTATAATTACCACCCGCCGAAGAGGACAAGAGAAGCAATAATTGTTCTGAAAAAAATATAATAATTTTGGAGTATTTTTTAATTAGGTAAATGTTGCTTTTCACACTTTAACTTTCTTTTTAGATTGAATAATACAATTTAACTTTTATTTGATTTAATTTTATTCTTTAATTTTAAAAAATAAATGTAATAGCATATATTTTAAAAAATTAACTATTTTTAAGATGATAAAATCTGATGTAACTGAATGAAATACTAATTGAACCATGTCATTTTGCCTAAAATAAGTAATTTTATTCTAAAATAAAACTCTTGCATTTTCATATAAAAAAATCTTATATATACTTATTATTTACAATATGAAGATTAATTATTTCTTAATGTTATTAAAAAATTACATTTTTATATTTTTGTCAAATAATAATAAAAATTTTAAAATTAGCTAATAATATAGATTTATTGAAGAAAAAATTACAAATCGAAGAATTCTTGCAATCCCATGAGGGTTGTTCTAGATGGCATTGGTTTATGATATCTCCTTCAAAGAAGATGTAATTTTTAATTTTGAGAGTAAAAAGGTATCATTTTAATTTATTCAACAACCTTTCATAATTCAGTCAATATTTTGTTTAGTCATATAGAATTTTGTTATTTGAAAAATAATTGATTTTTTAAAATACCTGATATTACATTCATTTTAAAAGTTAAAGAATACAATTAATCTAAATTAAAAATTAGTAAATATTATTAAAATTCGAGTAAAAGTTGAAAGATTAATTTGGCCCTTTAATCGGAAAAATGTCATGTTGCATAGATATGATGCACTGACATGGATACTCTTATTCCAAATTATTTTTAATCCTTTTGTTAATTAATTATTTGATTTATTTAAATAATTAATTCAGACCAATTAAAAAATTATTTTAAGTATGTTCATAATGATTTTTATTTTATCCTTGTTGAGCACATTATGTATAAGTTGGTTTATAGATACTTAATCGTTAAATTAAGGGATTCAAATTGGTTGAGATAGATCTTCTAAATTATATTTAAGTAAAACAAATACTTAAAAAAAATGAAAATTTGTGTTTCACTATCATGAAAAATATCACTTTTCAGTATCCGTTTTTAACATTTCACTCACAGGGACTCAAGATTTATAAGATTTGGGGTGTCTAATTTATCTGTACAAGACTTTGGTAGCTGCTCTACAATTATTTAAAAAGACATTTGTTTGTGATTATAAATTCATAGATCCAAAATGGGATTGAAAATAAAAAATGTGGAGAAGTTCATATTTACGCAAATTGTGAAGTAAGATGAAGAAATCAACTTTTGATTTATAATATGAAAATTTCAAATGGTAAGTATTAATGTCACGTTCCAAATTTAAGGAACATGTTGGGCTCAAAATAACTCTAATAATAACCTGAGAACCCTGAGCTTACTTACACACTTAAGGCATTTACATAGATCTTCAAACAAAATAGTGAAATATTCAAACTTCATTAAATATTCAAAATGCCAATAATATAAAAAATAAGGGTTAATAAAAGTTTTAGTCTTTATAATTTTATTAAATTTGTAATTTAATCTTTATAATTTTATTTTATATAATTACATCATAAAATTTAAAATAATTTATAATTAAGTTTCCATTGTCAACTCATATTAAATTTAAATAATAAAATAATTTAAAATTCAGTTGAAATTAATTTTTTCAAATCCTTTATCCTTTTACATCAATGATTTAAAAAAAATTAATATTTTTAATCCTTATTAACATAAAAATTCCTTTTTCTTCTTTTAAAAAATTAATGAAGATAATTTTTTTATATAATAGCTAAAAATTAATAAATAAATTTTAGTGAAGTAAACATAGTAAGTCAATAAAAGTAAAATATTAATATATAATTTAATAAATATATAGAACTCTATTAGTTGGATTTAACATATGTTGACAATAAAGATTTAATTACAAATAATTTTAAACTTTATGATGTAATTATACAAAATAAAACTATAAGAATTAAATTACAAATTTAATGAAATTATAAGGAATAAAACCTCCCTTAAACCAAGAAATAATTACAAGCATAATAAATTTAAAATGCACAGAAAACAATGAAGTTCAAAATTCATAATGGTTCAACCTCACTGACCACACTAATACATTACCATCATAAAACGTTTGCATTTAATTTGAAAGTCTACCTCTACTTAAAAGGTAAGTAAGAAGCATTGTGTTGTAGTGTCTAAATCTATAATGTATTTAAGAAAGTGTAAGTACAACCACTCATGAGGAAAATTTCATATGATACATTCATCATATGATACCTCTACTTAGGCATTCATGCACTAAAACTTACAAGACAGGATTATCAAGATCTGTATTGTACCTTTACAATACGCATATGATACATTCATCATACATATGTGTATGTGCCTATTTTACATACATACGTACACATATATACTTACATGCATACATACTATTATGATAATCTCGTGGCTTTGTTCATAATAATTATACATAAGCAGTCATGTCATACTTACTTATTGTAGCTAACCATGAAAGCATAAACTCATAAATGAACATTTAGCATATCATATATTTGTTCATACAGGCTCATTCAAGACAGAATTTCATAAGAAAGTATGGTAGCTTCACAAAATGTATATGGTGCCTTTGTCATACATTTTCATACATACCTGTCTTGCATGCATATATACATACCATCATTTTCAAGGTGGGAGCAATGAATAATGGTACCTTCACCATATAAGTATGATATCCTCATCATACTTGTGTGGTTGCCATGCCTCAAGATCACATTATAAACTCACAAATTTTTCATAAACACAATGTAATCCTCTATTAGGTGTACTTAGCTATTTCTCTCCTCTAATTGGACTAGTTTGCAAACACAAGTAAATTAACTTATATATTTGAACTAGACTTAATTCCATTCATAACCACATTTATTATTATCATATCCTACTTATATAGTCAGGTTAAGCATAATTAGGGATATGCTAGATCTTACCTGACCAGTGGGTATTTTACCTAGTCAATCTAATCCAAAATGGTCCCATAATTTAATAGTTTGATTTTGGATTTGAATTAATAAATCCATTAGGTTTTGGGTCCAATTGGGTACCCATCAATTCTTCTCTTTTCTCATAACATTTCACTTTAAGGTTTTGTTCTTTAAACACAAAGTTGATGCCATGAGAAATTAGGAAAAACTATTTGAAATTACAGTTAATTTAGACATTATCTTTGCCGCTTCACCACTTCCTCTTCGCAATTTCTTAAGAGTTGCTTCATCTCACGAGATTCAACTTCTTACAAGGTTCACCTTTCTCTAGATTTTAGTTTTAAATTTGCAAATAGATTTTCTTTTTCATAGTATAATTTCTTATTAATCCATTAGATTTTCTTGCTAAAAACCATTCTTTGGATTTTAATGAATCTTTAGGAGATGAAGTAACAGCCAAATAGAGAGTGATTGATTACCCTAGTAAGAATAATCCCATAATGATTCTTTTCTAGTTTTGTTATGTTTTTTCTTCCTAAGCTGTGTAGCTTGACTAAACAAGTGAATGCGCTGCTTCTGTGGAATCTTTAGCTAAATTTGTAATGCAAATTTCAATACCTTTTACAATTAATGCAAAATTTTACATTTGCTCACATTTAGAAATCTAAGGATGTGATTGACATAAATTACTTTATAGTGATTTACAAAGCCATAAGCAATCTATTACTCCATAATTTTGAAAATAGAAAAAATAATGTAGAAATAATATCTTTTGGGCCCTTTATCTTAAAACTCATAATATGCAAGATATTAATAAAAATCATTTGAAATAAATATTTTTTTAAAATTAAAATAAAATCATTTTTGAAAGTCATAATTATAACTAAGGATCCAATGTATAGATAGATAGATACTAACCACTAAAATATAACTAAGAGAATCACTTACCTAATTACATACATATGCAATCTTTAAAGAATCTCTAGATTAAAATAATCTGTTTAAATTCATTAACTTAAAAATGTTAATGAATAGAGTGAATATGTTAGCTTAGTGAGTAGAATATTAACCTAACTTTGGGTTGAAAACTCATTTGTCCATACATATAATATAATTACACACACATACATACAGAAAAAAAAAACATAATTTGAAATATTTTCAAAAATAATAATATGTAGCCATCTCTATCTCTAAAACTTTCATATATGGTCTACATGCTTATAATCTATCCTTAATTTTATTTACTATACCATTCATTTATGAATGATACGTAACGGGAGATATAATCCTTTCCCTCCTAAGTTATTAAAAATAACTATATAAAGTTCACATATCTTACTTTACTAAGTCATATCATATGATTATGTAAAGAATTCCTTCCTTTTTTATGGTACTAGCAACAGGGTATATTGGGGAGCGATATTCTCATGTCCTTCCGTGTTATGTCCTTTAATCTATCCCGTAAGACCATTACATGTCTATTATGCCCGAAAGCATTTATCCCATGAGCTTCTGTTGCATAGGTGACTCCGTCTCATAACCCCTTGTCATGTTGTATGGGACACCATATGCCCGTAACTCCTTGTCGTATGGCAAACCTCATGTATATCTCTTGCTACATGTAAATCCATCAATATTCCTTGTCAGTTCACAATCATACATACACATGCACAAATTACATTTTTCTTCATTCTTTTATCTTATATTATTCTAACATATTTAATTATTTTTGTAAATATAACCATTTTATTCATATCCTTCATGTTAATTTCTATATGTTGATATGATGAGATGTGATTAAAAAGAAAAATTCTTTTAAGAAAATAATTAGAATTGTTAATGCAAAATAATATGTAGTTAATTAAAAATAAAATTTATAAAAAAAACATAATACTCTTAAAATAATAATTTTATTAATTTTAATAAAAACTTATAATTTAATAGATTTCATAAATGTAAATAATTTAATTAAACACATAAATATTTTAAGGAAATAGAATTTTGTAATTCATAAATCATGATTTACATAAACTATAGAAAAACTAATTTTAATAATTTCTCATCATTTATATTATCTATGCCCATATGCATATGCAAGGTTGACATTTCCAATTTAATATGCAATTTGAATCATTTATACATTTCCATACAAAATATATTCCATACATATATATATTAATTCAGATAAATACATAATCATTCAATAAAACAATTTAATCTGTTAATATGAATCTACCTTCCTACATACATTCTAGTTTAAGTTTAATTTCATCAATTTTTTTATTCTAAGTCTAATTCATGATCTCTTATTGCAATGTTTTTGGCCTATGTGTGTGTTTGACACACAAAAAAAGTTAGTTTTTAACTTCTTGACTTAGTTAAACAGCTCTTTTTTCCTATTTTAGAGGTGTTTGGTGCACTCACTTTTTGAAAAATAGAACTTTCAATTATTTTTTTCAAATTTATTCTTTTTATTTTAATTAATTGACAACCCACTCCTAATTAATTAATATAAATATCAAATTATTTGAAAAGATAATCCATAAAAAAAACTCAAACCCTTTTTATGTATCGATTTTTTTTTATAATATTATACTATATTCAATGTTTGTACTTTTTCACAAAGCTAAAAAGGGGCAAAAAACTCATATATTATTACATATTTAACCTGCGTTCATTAATTTAACATAAATAAAAATAAGTAAGTAAATAAATAAATAATAAATATGTGATATAATTAAATATAATTAATTAAATTTT
>JANHAO010013768.1:0-15677 GCA_026873985.1 Saraca asoca | reverse complement strand
ATTAATTATTAATTAAAATTAATTAGATTAATTTTATATGCCTTTAAATGGTTTGAAGGGCATTTTGGACTTTTATCAATATTTCGAGGGCTTATCGGGTCACACGCAGAATGGAAAATGAGTTATGGCCTTTAAAATCACAATTTGGATATATTAGATATCCAGGGACTAAAGTGTAATTTGATGAAATTGCAAGGACTAAAAATTAGTTTTTTAGTGGGGTAAAATGACACGTCATTTTGGCTTCTGGTTGCTGGCTAAATGACACATCGTTTGGATTTGCCATTTTCCTTGCTACAGCTACGTTTTGATGAAGAAAAAAAGGGAAAGGCAGAGAGAGAGAGGCAGCTCTGCTAGGGTTCCGATGGTCTGATTTCAGTTTGGAACCGAAATTTGATTTTCTTCTCTAGCTAGCACTTGAGTTGGGATCAGGACCTCAAGAGTTGAGGCCATATCAGATGTTTTCCAGCGTAAGCAAATCGTTGGAAGTGGGACGTGTGGATCGAACCAATGATGCAATTTCGAGCCATCATCTATAGCTGAGCTCGGCCAAATAGATTGGTTGAATCATCGATTTAAGATTTATTTTGTTAGAACACACAAACTAACGAGATCCGTGTCAATTTTGCTCGGTTAGGTTTTTGGAAAAAATTTTGATTTTTCACTTCGTCATCGAGTAAAATCCAACAGCATGTATGCAGTGCTGGGTAGTAGGTCGAATGAATACAGTGCTAGGTAATAAGTCACATGAATGCGATGCCAGGTAGTAGGCCGCATGTATACAGTGCTGGGTAGTAGGTCACATGAATGTGGTGCCAAGTAGTAAGTTGTATGAATGCAATGCCGGGTAGTAGGTCACATAAATGCAATGCCAAGTAGTAGGTCCATGAATACAGTGCCAAGTTAGCATAAATTGAGTGCCTAGGTAGGTCACATGAGAGTTGCGCCTCATCTAACACGAATTTGAATGCCCATGTAGGTTAGACCATAGCAATCATTTTGTTTAGTGGATCGTGCCACAGCAATCATGTTGCTCAATGAGTCATGCCACAATAATCATGTTGCTCACTGGGTCACGCCACAACAATCATGTTGCCCAGTAAGTCACGCCATAACAATCATGTTGCTCAATGGGTCATGCCACAACAATCATGTTGCTCAGTGGGTCGTGCCATAGCAATCGTGTTGCTCAATAAGCACAAGTCTGGGCTCCTAACCCTTTTAATCAGGATTAGAAGGTTGAGCTGAAATTTATCGAAAATATGGATGTATATGTTTTGCATTCCAAGCTTGTGGAACTTCAGTTCCATTTGTTTAAATGATAAGCTTTGTTCCCAAGTCTTCCTTGATAATGTATAGGCCCTCGCAGTTTGAACCTAGTGTCCCATCATTGGCCTTACGAGCACAGAGAGAGTAAGGCATAGTACGGGATCACCAATGATATAGCCTAAATTTGGGCCTTCCTGTGTAATAATTTGCTAAAAATTAGTAAACACAGACATAAAAATGTGAGAAAAAACTTAGGTGCTTTTATTAATTTTTTAATAACATTATAGAATTAGAAGCACTGGAGCTATTGTTGTTATGATTGCTAAGGCTACTGAGGCCGCTGTCCCACAGGTAGTATAACATAGTTTCTCAAATGACCTTTCTTAATCATATACTCAATCATATCCTTGAGTGCCCAACATTCCAAAGTGTTGTGCCCGACCTCATTATGGCAGGCACAAAACTTGTTCATGTCCTTGAGCCTGTTGGGGGTCCTTAGAGGTTTAAGTTTCCCGAAGTCCTCCGTATATTTCTCTGTTACAAATATCCTATCTTGAGTGTTAGAATGTTGTAGCTATCATGGCGACCTTAATGCTGAGCTCACTTGTTTCTAGCCTTTTTTTCAACCTAGTTTACAGAGCCATCATTCTGACTCTCTTTGTCATTCCCAGTATTGCTCCACTTTTTATTCTGATTGGAGTTATTTACCTCATCTTTTTTATTGGACTTCTTTGGGCTAAAAATCTCCTCCCACCTGATCTCTTTGGTAACTCGTTCATAAAATTCATCCAAGTTCTTCACCAAAGACTTGTATATGCTCTTATATAGCTTTCCATCTTTATGGAGTCCTATTAAGATCGCTGTTAAGATGCTCTCATCTAATGGATTTTCTATGTTACCGACTTCATGTCTGAACCGAATAATGTAGTCTTTCAGTGATTCGTTCTTTCGTTGAAAGACTATCGTGAGGTGGTAGGGTAGTACGAGCTACCTTCTTAGTGCTTTGTACTGGTTGATGAATCTCTTTTGATACTCTTCCTAACTGTCAATGTTGCAAGCTTTGAGATCCTAAACTATATTTGGTGTATGTCTCCTAGAGTAGCTGGGAAGAGGTGGCACTTCACCAAAGAATTAGTCGTCTGAAGATCTATTTGTACATTGAATGCATCCAAGTGGTTGTATAGGTCACTATCCCCATTCTATTGTGGGATAATGGGAATCTTGAACCTGCAAAGGAGAAACTCTATCTTGATTTCCTTGGTAAATAGGGTCCTTTCCTTATAATGATCCCGGTGGTCCTGAGCCCAAGGGCATTGTTCTAACTACTTTATCCTCTGAAACAGCTCCTCTACCATATGGTCCTAAGCCTCAGATCAATGATTGGAAGATTGTTGGCTCCTCTTTTTGTCATGGGAGTAGGGATTTGAGGTTCTATGCTTTCTCTGCTCATGGCCCAGTGAGTTTTAATCTAAGACATGTCTCCAATTAGTCCTATTTGAGCCTTCAACTCGACGCGAACTTCCACGTCATTGATGATCTCCTTTATTATCCTCACAAGCTCGATGGACCTCCAACCTTGGCCGTAAGTTGGTAAAGCGAGCCAAATAAGTGTGCTGAAGTACTCTTCTGGCTGGCCTCTCTTCTTGAGCTTCTTTCCGCACAGCGGCCCCAATCTGCTCTTGTTAGCCCTAGGTTTATGCTTAAGTCAATGCCCTAACTGCCTTAACTAACTATCTTACCATTTTCTCAAGCACCGCATGATACTAATGCCACGCTTGTATTTCATCAATAACAGCAGGTTAGTGTAGGGCCATTGGGGGCATACCAGCGACAACACCTATGGTGGGGATGGTGGAAATGCTTGCCGTAGGGAGAACTGTGTCCCTCTGTTGTTTCATATGACCATCAGGCTGGTCAACTATAGTATCTGAACTCCTAGTGGTTCTTCCTCTAGCCACTAAAAAATCAAGGGGAACGTAGTTTAAGGCCCTTCCTCTAGGGCCAAAATATTGACGGTCGAATCTGGTCAACCCCAGTCTAGAACCCCAAACTACAAATTAAATGTAGATTGAAAGAGAAGAAAAAGAAGAAGAAGAAGAATAGGGAGACACCAAAAGTTTTTAATGTGGTTCAGCTAAAGTCAGTTTGACCCCTACGTCCACGACTTTTATTACTTTTTGTTAAGTGTTTTATATTTGATGATTGATTGTATCATGTACAATGATTTTATCCCCTTTTATAATAGTTGGGGGTTACGGTTTGAATGTAAATCTATAACGGATAAGTATCATGACTTGATTAGGATTACATAATAGATAATAATAGGTTCCCATAAAAATAGGAAACTAAATGGATTTCCTTGGACTAATGGTTATGGATGCGTGCTTCAATCTACGAGCGAAGCCTTATTCTTAACGACATGAGATTATTGCTTTAACCTGTGTTGACCAGCGACCTTAGCTCGTATTTGGTGACCTGATGTCTTGGTCCAGTAGACTTAATCCTAGATGAGTTGGGCCCTTATTAGCTGAGTCTATCCATTGAGCTTTTCTCAACCCATTTGTACGATTCCAAAAATACCCACAACAAATTTTGAAATCAACAAAAAAATTTGTCTAATTTCAAGAAGTTTTGGAAAAGATCAATGTATTATCCCTTTGAATGAATTCATCCGAATAGATTTATTGATGGTGAACTTAATTATTTTGAGGGAAGTAGATTTATCTGCAACCTCTCATTGAATTCAAACTCGTGAGCCGTGACAATAAAAAAAAATAAACTCCATATATATATATATATATGTGTGTGTGTGTGTGTGTGTGCCTATCAAAAGGTATATTAGTTAATCTTTGCATTAAAATTATGACTAATATAACTTCAATGGCATATATTACTCTTAAATTATTTTAACTTACTATCCAAATTTCACATTTTCCTCTTTCAAAAAGAGTGTCAAAATTTTTTATGAGCCATGCTTTTTTTGTGCTATTATTTTTTGTGGTTGTTGAAGTACAAAATATGTTTGGAATTTCCTTTGCAAGTTTCTTGCTTAATCTTTAAGTTTAGGACTTCCATTGTCCTTTGATTGGATTTCGATTTTTTACTGCTTCCAAAAAATAAAAGTTTTAATTATTAGTACTTCAATTCGACTTCCCTAAACCCTAAATAAAAGTTTTGTCACATATTAAGCAACTAGAATTTTTTGTTATTTTAGAATAAAGAGTCGTTTAATTCAATAATTTATGTTCCTAACTTGGAAGTAAGAATGTCTACTTTAAACTTGCTTACCAAAATCTTAAATAAACAAATTTGAATCAAAATAAATCAAGCTAATTTATATTATTGATTCATTGAATCTAAAATCATACAAAAATGCTATTTAAATTCATTTAAATACACTAGATAATATATAAATTTTTTGAAAATTTATTTTTGTTTATCACGAATCTCTAACATATAAGTGATTATTTTAAAGTAATGTAAATTAGGAATATCTTTTCTTATGCTTAATGGTTGATCTGGGGTTGTTAATCCTCTCAAACCCAATGTACTATATGATACTAACTATATAAATTGAGAATAGAGAGTTGATATGCTTTTAATCTTATACGATTGTAAAGATATTATTTGTGTGAAATATGCATCTATCTATTCCTAACAAGTGACTAATGAGAATGATATGTTTAATGATAATGAATAGTATGAAAGGGACTTGGAGAGTTATAACAATTGGGAAATGATTTGACATTCTCAAATCTAATGGTAAAATTAGATTTTTCATTGAAAAAGTGAAAATTGTAGAAATTAATCCCTTGACTTCTAGATTGAAGAATATCTAATACTATGTTAAATGATAAGAGTTTTAGTAAAAATTTTCTTATGAACCACAAAAGAAATTTTAGAAAATTAGAGGCTAAATAAAAAAAAATGGGTCTAATTTTCATGTAAATAATTTGTAAAAAAGATTAAGTAGATCAAAATATGTAGAAAGATTAATATAAGAAAACATGTGAATAAATTGGTGATAAAGAGTTTAAGTTTTGTGATAAAATTATAAATGAGAACTCTTGTCTCCACTATCATGAAATTTATATCAAATTATATATGTTTATTAATGATTTTATACATTAATTGAGTCTTATTAGATATTTTAACCCTGATCTTATTTATCATTTTGATCACTTAAATGATAGAAAGGTTGTTAAAACCTAAGAGTTTTATGAAATTTGAGCTTTCAATTAATAATTGAAGCTAGATAAAAGTTTTAACAAGAAAAGAGGATGAAATCTCAATTTCAGAATTATAATTTATTAGAAGAATAAGATGATTATTACATAGAAAATATATTTTGATTATAACAAGTTTGACTATATTAGAAAAGATTGCATATAAAAAAATAGAACAGAAGAGAGCCTAAGCAAAATGAGTATTTTCTTTCAAAATCTCTTTCCTATATGAGCCTTTTAGTTGGTAGGCTAATTTAATAATTATAATTTATGTACTTATTGATTTTCATGGCTTTAGGAAAATCAAGAAATTGATATTGGATAAAGTTTTATTTATATGGGAAATGATGATAAAACTCATTTGAAAGACTTAGAACTTATGAGATAAAGTTGAAATATGATAAAGTTTTTTCTTTAAAATATTGTCTTTATCAATAAAAAATATTGTTTGTTACTTGCTTAGAAAAACTTATATTTTCTTTGAAAAAAAAAAAGTGTTTGTCATGTATGAAGGGGATGGAATCGTGTTGAAATGATAACCTTAAAAATAATTTATATGAAAATATTATGAGTGAATTTTCTACAATCAAATCCAATAAATTTTATTTATGTCATATTTTATTTTGATCATATTAATAAGAATATTGATTAAGAATAACTTTCTAGAAAATGATGAGAAAAAAATGAATTTATAATTTGTGAAAGTTATTTATATAGAAAAAATGGCTATGTTTCCTTATCCCTCAAAAGTTGATAAAGTGAAAATATTTTTGATATAATCCACTTGGATAATTGTGGTTATATGAGTGTACATACTAGAAATAATTATTCTTATTTTATTATATTTATTGATGATTTTTCAAAATTTAGAAGGTCATATTTTTTGCATGATATGAGCAAGGTAATAAAGTTTTAAACAATTCATGTTAAAAGTGATAAATACTGCTGGTAGAAGGATTAAGATATTTCTTACGTCAAAGTGAATATTAATTTGATTTGTTTGATAATTTTATAATAAGAATGGTATAATTCATTTACTTAATATGCCATATATACTTGAATAGAATGGTGATTCTAAAGGCACAATAGGACCTTATTGAAAATGGTAAGGTCTATTTTGGCTTGCTAATTTTCTACTACTTTTTTAGTGAATTCTTCTCACTACTATTTACATTCTAAACAAAGTTTCCTCTATGACTATTGAGAAGACCCATTATGAGTTTTGAATTAGTAAGTAATTTAAGATGAATTATATGAAAGTTTCAGAGTTGTGCTACACATGTTATCATATCTGATCCTACTAAAGATATACTTGTAACAAAATTAAAAAGATATTTAGTGGTTATCCAAAGTAATTGAAAGGGTACAAACTATATGATCTAATGGATAAGATAATTATTGAGAACATAAATGTGAAATTTATTGAAAAATATTTTGATTATAATAAAATTCTCAAAGAGAAGTCATTTTTGTAGAAATTATAAGTCTAAATTTAAAATTTCTCAAAGGCTAGTTTAATAAAGAGAAATGTTTTTTCTTAAAAGAAAATATTATCAAGAGGTTATGAAAAAAGTGAAAAGATGATTAATTTATATCCTTATCAAGCCTCTAGATAATAAAACCTTACACCCCAAGAAGTTATTGAAGTATATGATTTTGTTTAGAATTCTAAAGATTATTGAATGTATACAAAAATAGTCAGAGTTAAAATTGGTATTTGATTCTGTAAGTAGACAATATTCTTTTAGTATGTAGAGATGTGTATTTTCGTATCGAGATAAAAAAAAGGTTGACTTTTTCATATAATTGATATTATAGATCTAGATAAAACCTCTAATATTCTTAGTATCAAAATTATCATAAAGGTGACACAAAAGAGAATTAATTTAATTTAAAAAATTTATAGATACTCTTTTATATTGTCCTATTATTTCTTAAGATATGCTTAATCAACCATTGTTTCTATATGCTTTTGTCATAATATTTCTTAATATAGGCTTAATTATGCATTGTTTCCATTTGCTTCTGGTTAAAGAAGCATTGTATGTGCTTTAGTGTGCACTAGGTTTGACCTTGCTTATTAAATGAGAATTCTTATCAAATTATAATGTTATCCTATAAATAGTCACTGGAAAAGTGTAAAGCAAGAATTTAAAGCATATTGTGTCATATGATTTAACTAATTAATTTGATTAGTTATAGTTAATCGATTACTTAGATTTTAATCATAAAGTTGTCTGAAGACATGAAAGTTAATTACTATGCTTGTATTTATGTTTGGTTAAGGTGCAATATCCTAGAAATTTTTAAAAAAAATTGTGTAGATCAATCCTTTATAAAGACTATGTATGTCACTATTGATATAGCTTCAGAGAAATGATATATTCTATATATGAAATCTTTTGATAAGTTTTCATATAGTACCATGTTTAAAATGACTCATTGTAATCCTCTATGATAATTCTTTAGTTGTGGAAATTGTGAAGCATCTTATAAGTCACTTTAAGATAAAGAATATTAAAGGTAATATGATTAATAGATGTTTTAGTCCTTATAGTTCCACTAAATTTATAATTTAGTCGCTATAGTTTTATTTTATGTAATTACATCCTAAAGTTTAAAATTATTTGTAATTAAATTCTTATTATTAGCTGATGTTAAATCCAATTAATAGAGTCTTATGTGTTAATTAAATTATATATTGACATTTTACTTTTACTGACTTGCTATGTTTACTTCACCAAAATTAATTTATTAACTTTTAGCTATCATACAAAAAATTACTTTCATTATTTTTTTTATAAGAGGAAAAAAAACCTTCATGTTAATAATAATTAAAAATATTGAGTTTTTTTTCTAAAATCATTAATGAAAAATGATAAAAAAAAAACTGAAAAAATGAATCACAACTGGATTATAAGCTATCCTATTACTCAGATTTCATTCAAGTTGACGGTGAGGACTTAGTTATAAATTACTTTAAATTTTAGGATGTAATTATTCAAAATAAAACTCTAAAAATCAAATTACAAATTCAATAAAACTATAAAGACTAAAACTTCTATTAACCCAAGGTAATATCATTGGTTTAAGACATGTTAGAAAAGCAATAAATTATTATGGAGAAGGTATCATTAATAAGATAACTTAGCAAATCCATTTATTAAGGCTCTTGGTATAATTATATTCAAAATATGAATTTGATTCATTTGTGATACATATATTATGAAATGAATGAATGTTTCGAGATTTAACTTCTTTATCAAGTATGTACTTACATGTATATACAAGAGGGTCTCGATAGAAAGGAAAGGTTAGATCTCAAATTGTTTAGGCCTATGAAATGTGTAGGACGTATCTCTGATGTGGCTAATACTCAAATCAAAACACTTTATTTGAGTTGTCAAATTCTAAGTATGAAATAAATGTATTAATGTTTATTCCTTATAATTAGTCATGTGATGCCTTTGTCAAGTGCTCATGGTAATGTCCCAAGATTTAGCTTCTCCATCAAGCATGGACTTGCATGTATATACAACAGAGTCTCAATAGAGAAGGATAATTGGATTTCAAATTGTTTAAGCCTATGGAATGTTTAGGAGCACATTTCTTGGAGGCTAATACTCAAATTGGAATGCAAATTTATCTAAATTGCCAAATTTTAAGTATGATATGAATGGAGACCAATCAGCAATTCAATTCCAGTCTCTAATTAGATTATATATATTTTATTTAAGTCCAAGATAACTATATAAAATTTATATTGGAAGATTTGATATAATACTTATTATCATAGCCTCATAAAATTTATTCTATGCTTTGAAACTAAGTGGGAGATTGCAAGAATTTTAATAGTTTCAAATATTAATTAGTTTTAGAAAAAGTTTTAATTCACTTGATGTAAATATAGAGAAATTTAAGATACATAAGTCTATTTACTTAATGTGAAAATTCTAAATGAATGATTTTAATATTATAAATGAAATTTATTTTAAAGGGCATGAATAATGGGTTTGAAACTTAAATGTGGGCAAAGATTTATGAATGGAATGTAAATTATTATATCCAGTGGTACACCTACATTAAAGTCTTAAACTCTTTTATAAATACCTCCATTTGTCCTACAAATAAGGCATGCAAAATATTGCTTAATAGAAAGTACCAAACCAATTACTTGAAGAAAATTATTATATTAATATTATTCTATTTATCTCTCTTGACTTATATTGAAAATTAGGCACTTCACATAAATTAAGAAAACTCATAATATATGGAGAAAATTCATAACCTTTGGAGATGGTTCATGCCATTAGAAAAGTCTAACACTTATAGAGAAGGTTCATGATTTAAGAAGAGATTTCTACCTTGTAAGGGTTAAGAAGAAATTCTATTTTAAAGAAGATCCTATTGAATTAAAAATCATAACAATATTCAATAACCTTTTATAATTATTTTCTTTATTTTATATTAAGTAATAATCTATTATTTCTTATAAGAGAAAGACATTTCTTATAAGAGAAACGCATGGGATGTGAAAAAAAAAAAAAAAAAAGCACCTATTTGATTTTTGCATGCCTTTGTCATCGAGCAAGCATGAGAAGTCTCTAGGAAGAAGACCCAATAAGAATTGACAAAGTGAAATAAGAACCTTTTAACAAACCTCAAGCCTTCATAATCAATATCCTTCGTGGTTCTCTACAAATGATTAGATAAGAACCTTTTGGCAAACCTCAAACTTTCATAATCACCTCCTTCGTAGTTCTCTGCATACAATTGGAAAAAATTATAACATTTATTATGTAGAGAAAATTATTTTGAAAATAATAAATTGAAAAAAATAAGAAAAAAACAAGAGAATGAGAGAAGAAAAAAATAACAGAAAGATGAGAGAGATGAAGGAATGCAATAATTTCTTTGGAGAAAAATTGTCTATCCTCTCCATTTTTAGATGAAACCGTCAAGAATTAAGCCTCCATCATCGATACATAGAATTTAAAGAGAGAGAGAGAGAGAGAGAGCAATACATGCGCGAGAGTAAAGAAAAAGTTTGAAACTCACTTTGTGACTGTGACTGTGAGTGTGGGAAGAGATTTAATGTAATAAATAGATTTCATTGTAAATAAATTTTAAAAAAAAATTATGATATCAGATGAAGGATAATAGGCAAGTGGCCCCTGCTGTTCCTGTTAGCACCCAAAAATGGGCTAACTTCTACAGATTTGGGCTAGGCCTACTTGAAGTGCTGTATCGTAGGATGTACCGAGTGATGGGGTAAACGCTCCAGGTGATGTTGTACGCGTTATTATTTCTGGGTGGACATGATATTGGTTCCAAGGAGAATATAATAATTCTATTTTACATTATGAGTATATAAATTCGCAAAAGAAAAGAATATTTTAAAAAAAATGTTGGCAAAAAATAAAATGTAAACAATGGATTTGCTTCCCTATATGTTAAAAAAAAAAATGGATGCATAAGAATTTTGTAAACTTTGCACAAAATGTTTAACTTTTTTTTTTTAAAATAAGTTGTGGTAAAAAAAATTTCACAAATTTAACTTTTTTAAAAAAATAAATTGTGATATAATTTTTTTTTATGGAATTATAACCTGTTTTTATATTTTTCATATGCAAAGTCTGTATAAAAGTTATAATTTTTTATGAAAAATTTATAAATAAAAAAAAGAAAGAAAATCACAAAAATTAAAAGTGTACCAGAAAACTTGCAGAAGCAATACTTACAAATTCAATAAATAGAAGCAAAATCCAACAATGATGGAATGCTAGAAAACAAAGCATATATAGTACAGTCTTCATGCATACAGGCCAAACTGAAATTGGCATTCCACTTCACAAAAGCGAGAACTTATAGGATAAGACATTTGGTATTATCTTAAAAAGAAACAGAATTATATATATAATTTTATTTATATATTTTCTAATAAGAAAAACTAACATGATAAATATTAATGAAAAAATATCTAAGGGATTTGCTTCCGTGCAGTCAAAAAAAATTCACATCTATGTGTCACTTTGTAGAAGTTGCAAATTTTATTTTATATATAGTTTTCCTAATTTTTCATAACAAGTAGTTGTTTAATAAAAAAATTGCACATTTTCAAAAAAAAATTTACGTTTTAACTTTTGATTATTTGTTACATATAAAATTATAATATTTTATAAAAAGATATGTAAAATTTTCTTTTGTAGGTAATGAAACTCATCTTGAACTTGATCAAAGACCGATAGAATAACGACGAAATGCAATGACCAAGGTGGGTAGATCCTTCACACAAAGGGTTAGGTGACGATGGCCATTGAGGCCCTTCCAATGATTTAGTCCATATGACTATATTAAAATACAAGTCATCGTAAAGGAGTGAATACATATTTGAGATCTTTATATAGACCTAAGGTATGATCGATTGACAAATGAAATCTAACCAAGTGTTGACCATTGAATGGTCAGAAGGTTTTGGAAATATAGTTGTTACTAGCTAATGACAATTATCACCAACTATCAAGATCATATAAACATACCATGTAGCTTAAGTTAGTTATGGCAATTGTTCAGTCATGTACGAAATGCATTATCGACTTGATCTTCTTGCAACCACACTCATTGCACAATCGGCCCTTGCTTCTTACATGATTACTCTAAAACTTATCATTATCACTTCCTTCCCTCTCTCAAAACTTATAAGGAAGCTGGACAGATCATACCATCAATCCAACCAATCATAAACTCATACATCTCTCGTAAGACATCTACATATCCAGATTAATGACCCCAGACCTTTATTACTATCAAATGTCAAACGTATCAAAACAACACCTAAGTTTATTGATGCCTCGTTTTATGTCCTTCGATGCATTAATTGCCTTTAATCATGTCAAATTGACATATCTCTATCCGTTGATTTCCATAAACTTTAATTCTAAGCATTCATTGTCCAAGATAAAAGATTCGCTCCTTTTCCTCCACACTCTACTCTCTCTCTTTCAAACTCCACTGACAAGGGCACATCTACCTTCAAGGTTCATCAAATCATCTGCAATCGACAATTTCGCAAAAACATTGAACTTCTTTAAGGTAAAGGTCATGATGCTCTCCTTTTGGTTTTTACCTTGATTTGATCAGGGTCATTATTTTTTTTCATTTAGGTTTTTGAAAATAGATCTGTCAATGTCTAGTTTTGAATTCTAACCTTGGAATCAAAGATTTTTATAATTTTGAAAATGTTAATGATCGATTTTGGTAATCGGTCAACTAGAGATTCTAGAACCTAAACTACTGTAAAAGATGTAAAAAAAGTTAAAAAAAAATAACAAGAGCAAGAGAAAGGAATAGCAAGATGAACATTGAAGATTTTTTACGTGGTTCAGCTAAAGTCAATATGACCCTTACATCCATGGAGATGGATTTGCTTTTGTGCGGTTGATTTACTATTTAGACTAGCAGAACAGGGGGTACAAATGTTCTCTCACTATTTTGGCAGAATTTCTGCATATATTTTTCACTCATGTCCCTGTTACAAGGATTTCTTTTCCTATTTATAAAAGTGGTAAGGGTTACAAGTGTAATTTGATAAATTACAAATATGTCTATTCCACTGTATTAGATAATAAATGCTTAACTGGTAATAAATGCTTGACAATTTACTGTCAGATTGTTGGTGGTTGATGTGTCAATTTTGGGGGATAACTTACTAGTTGGGAATATGTGCATCAAGGTACTAACTAGTTTCCAGGATTCCATACTTATGCTTAGGGTAGCTCACTCGATGACCTAAGCTTGTCTAGTGACCTGAGTTTGTGCTAGATAATCTGCTGGCAAGCCCCTATGATGTCGCTTCGGAATGGACTGGATCTTTCCCTACTAGACTACTTCATTGGACTTCTGTCAGGCCATTCCGTACAGTTCCAAAAATTTCCATAACAGAAAAAAATCAAGGAATATAATCAATTATATTGAATGATTTTAGCAAGAATTGAGTGTTGAATAATTTTTAGGACTCGAATATTGGGTTTTGTTTAGATATTTAACCAGATGTTTGCTAATGAATAGCTTTTCATTGGTTGCTACCCTAATTCGTACAAAGTTATGTCCCAACCAACGTTTCTGGGTTTCTAAGTTTTCTTGAATTCACAAAGATTTTAGAATCTAGAAAAAATTTAAATGTAGTATACTATTCCATAAAATACTCTCACTTTTAAGTTTCACAGGCCTTGGGCAAATGGTGTTTGTTTGTGTTATATGTAAATTTGGTTCACCCCAGTCAGACTCGCGAGCGGCCTAAGTGTGGCAAAGGACCAACTCAAAGAATGCTCAAATCACTACGCCTTCAGTTCACATCGCATAGTGACCTCTCTAGCTCAAGCTCGCGTATGACAGGCTCGACCTCGACTCCCTATCCTAAGGACGGGCATGTTCCCAGATTGAATGACCTAGCCAAAAAAGTATGACTAGCAACTTGGGAGCTCGCCATAACAAAGACCCATTCGCACATTGCCCAGCAGACATGCCAGGCTCACTTACTAAAAACAATCTACAACAGTCGAACAACAAGATTTTGTCTGTCTATTCTGTCTTGTATAATAAATGTTGATGTAATAGATTTACTGTATATGAAATTACTATTGTAATCTCCTCTCCTCTATAAATATAAGGAAAGAGCCTTCTGCAGGGAGGGACCTAGTGAGAGAGGCAAAAACTCTGCCAAAATAGAGAGTGAGTTTGCCAAAACTATGAGAGGGAGAAATTTTGTATGCTGAGATCTTTGTAGAAATACTTCTATAACAATATATTACCATGGACGTAGGGTTCAGTTATATCCAGATTTGACTGAATCACATTAAAAATCTTGTATTATACACAGAAAATAGCCTCGCAAGGGCGAACCCTCGAATGTGATGAAGACTAAGATCCACGCCCTCACAAGCAACAGCGACAAAGTAATTTCAAGCACCAAGCCTTGCCTCGCTCGTCACGATACAATGACGCTGTGAGGTACGGTCTACAAAGCTATATCTCAGCGACAACGGGATCCAGCGATAAAGGCTTGGGATCGACCCGGCATAATAATCGATCACTTTACTCGCGCCCGCTTCCTCGCTACGACGACCCTCATGGCGTCCCCAAGGCCAGGAACTCTCGCTTGAGACATCAGAGTATCTTGCGTGACACGGTAACAGCTATAAGCCTACAAGCTAGCCTGAGAAGCCTACTTCCACAGCCTACAGTCGTAATATGGTCTTTTCATTGTCTTTTCTCATTTATTTGATATGATACAATGATAGCTTGTAATTATTGCATGTAACCTCTCCTCCCTCTATAAATAAGATTGCATTGTTAGCAGAGGGAAGGAAGGGGAAAAACTTGTAAGCAGAAGTCCTGCAAATTATTTAATATCAATAAAATCTCCGTTGTGGACATAGAGTCCGGTACCGTCTGGATTTAGCCAAACCACGTTAAAAACCACCGCCTCTCTTCCTCCCGGCTCACCTTTCATAACACTTCTAAACGGTATTGATTCCTGAAACTCACATCCTATTGACTAAAGTTTCGATCCTCCGTACGAGTCGAATTTCACTGTCAACATTTTGGCGCCGTCTGTGGGGATCATCCGCTCTTTGAAGTTTTCACTGCCGTTCAATAATGGCCCGAGGAAGAACGACTCAGAGTTCTATAGCTCCAGCTTCTCAGCGCACCGTCGCTCCTGAAATGTAAGAGGTGCAGACGCCTGATTAATCTTGATCAGCCCTAGAAAATACAGTCAGAGAGTTAGTTGAAACTGTTAAAGCACTTGCCCAGGTGCAAGCACAAAATACTCGGAGGCAAGAAGAGGTCATGATTCAACTCCAACAGCTCCGATAAGAAGCTTAGAGAGAAGTCTGCGATGATCACGATAACCAGCAACTTGGGGGCTCGCAACGTGCGAAAAGCTCTACCCCTCAGCATGAAGGCCAGCGCCCGACAATGGACGAGGTCCTCCAAAGGCTAAAGTTACTTGAAAAGCACCCATAGCCTCAGGATAATCGAACGCGTTATAAATAGACCTCCCCATTTACTGTGGAGATTAAGAAGCAATCTCTCCCGCAGAAACTCAAGGTGCCTGCTATCCCGCTATATGAAGGGAACAGCGACCCAAATGATCACCTGGATGTGTTCAACACTCAAATG